>VYZM01018144.1:12395-26395 GCA_013398915.1 Dromas ardeola
CCAAGAGAACAGTTGGGCAGTCGGCCGCGTCGCGTTCATGCCCACATCGAGTTAACGGCAGTATCTGAGTCCCCCCGCTGCCAGGACAGCGGCGAGACAGCCCCAATTTGTTTTCTTTGCTTTAAATCCCATCGGATTAAAAGCTACACCAACCCCTTTCCCTAGAATAAATATCATTGTCTTTGGAGAACCGCAAGTCAATTCTGCTGCCTTCCACCCACGTCCCTGAAAAAGAGATGTACGCGCGGACGTACAGATCTGCTCCTTCCCGAAGTTGTCCGTGGCACAGAGGCTGCCGGGAGAACCAATCCGGTTCCGAAGAAATGGTGTCAGCGTTCAGTTTTTTGGGTTGATTTGTTTGTTTTGTTTTTTTTTTTTTTTGGCNTTTGTTTCTTTGTTTGTTTTGTTTTTTTTTGTTTTTTTTTTTGGCATTCTTAGCGATGTTGACATATTAAGACATCCCAAACCACCTCAGTATTGAGAAAGGAGAGAGAGACTTTATTTACATAAAGTCACCTGAATCGTTGCCATCCTGTGGGGGAAAAAAAAAAAAGAGACAAAATCAGGATCATTGCGCACATTGAAACGGAAAATGGTGAAATGGTGCATTCAGCGGGATTTCAGAATTGTCATTTAGTCTGGTTTCCTGCCGTTTCAGTACAAACACCATGAAATCAGACCAAACAGACGCCCAGGAGCAGCTCCGGAGCGGAAGCAGCCCCATGTGAGGCTCCGTGTTGGGAAATAGCGGTTGTCACTTGCTGTCCCTGCAATTTATCACCTCCCTGGGAGGAACCAGGCCCCATCCCTGTATC
Organism: Dromas ardeola; assembly: GCA_013398915.1. NCBI lineage: Eukaryota > Metazoa > Chordata > Aves > Charadriiformes > Dromadidae > Dromas > Dromas ardeola. The sequence goes on from VYZM01018144.1 coordinate 13,211, forward strand.
ACAACCTGAGCTTCTCACCAACCCGGGAGAAGGAACGCAGGCTGGCATCGCCTGGGGGACAAGAGACGAGAGGAGGAAGCTCCTGCGCAGCATTTCCACTGCGCCTTTCCCTGGCAAGTGTCACTAACGGGGCACAGCCTGTTTGTGCGTGACGGGAGACGCTCGTCCTTCAACCCAGTTCGAGTTTCAAAGGGGATCTGCAGGCCAAGCAGGAGGAAAAAGCAAGAATTCTTGAAAGCCACACACTCCTCTGAGCAGTTAGTCAGGGACTAGGATGCAAACGGCGGATTTTAAACTGAGGAGCTCCAAGATCTCAAGGTCTGTTTGCCCAAGGTCCCACCACGGAGGAAGCTGGAGGACGCCCCAGACCTCAGGCAAAGCACAGGGACAGCCGGTGCACACCAGGACCTCTTCTGATCTCCAGCCCCCATCCATCCTGCGATCCACTTTCTCATCTCCCTCCCTGCGCTCCTCTCCTCTCCGGCTCCTTTTCTACCATCAGACTTGCAGCCACATTACTCCGGTCCCGGGCTGACACCGCTCTCTGCAAGCGCATCCTTTCAAGCCTCCTCTTCTGCCCCTCAGCACCCATATTCATCCCTCCCCAAACCGCTGTCCGTACACCTCCGCTTTATTTCTTGTTAAAAATGTGCATTTTTTCCCTTCCCTTGAAGTAACAAGGTCTTGGGTGCCATCAGGGAGACCTCCTCTCGAACACCTCAAACCTGGCGCCCCACTTAAAGCTCTACCGGTTCCTTCACTGGGGTGGGAAGGGGAGCGGGAGGACTTTGCACCCATTTCCAGCAGCACAGGCTCCTCCTGGCTGACACACAAGCAGTAAGGGCCCTCTCAGAGAGCGGAGGGAAGTGGCAACGTCCTTCACCCAGGAGAGGTGACGGAGATGTGCTCTGTCATGCAGGAGTCACCCAACACCAGACTGCAATGCGGGAGCTGCACCGTCAGGATCCCGCATTGAATTTCAGCCGTCTCCGAAAAGGTTTCTGCGGGCATCGGGCGGCTCTTACCTGGTTCGAGGACATGTTCTCAGCCTTCATTAACGATGAGTAGCTCCTGGAAGAGAAATCACATTTTCTTGCGTATTATGTTTTCAAAACCCACCAACAGAGAGGCATTTTGATAAAACAGGACCAAACACCAGAAAAACAATTTATTTTTTTGCTTTCTGAACTCAGGCAGGCTAGGCAAGTATTTGCTTATCTCATACTCTTTGGCTAATTAAAACAACCAGACAAAGCCCAAGCACCACGCAGCCTCCTCCACATTTTTGTTCAAGGATTACCAGTTAGGTCACCCCAGGAGGTGGAAAATCCTCTCCTTTGGGGGAGGGCCAAGAGGCAGCTGTGGGGGCAAGGTTAAATAAGCAGGCAGGCCCCTCGCTCGGACGTGCCTGCTGGTGACTCCTCAGTTCAGTTTGCTTCTCTAAGCCCTTCTTTTCTGAGCTCTCCCCTGTGTTGAATCACTCAGGAAATCATGGTGTTTTTCAAATTCTGGTTTCGCTGTCACTTACAGATAAACAGGACTTACTAAAGCTTAAAAGCGAGCTTTGGGGGCCAGCCAGCGGATACGTCCGGTGCTGCACGGGGCCGCCAATACTAAGGAACAAGCTCACACGCGCCGTGGCACGGACAGAAAGGTCAGTCCGACATTTCGAACCACCATCCCTCATTCTGTGTTCAGAGGAGCGTGCGACTGAGGATTCACATATGTTTTAGTTAACACCAGGATGCAAGAGGACGCTGAAAAACTCTAGCGAAGGCTCAGTGTTTTCCAAGGCTTGGACAAAGCTGGAAGCGACTGCTCCCATTCCGGTGACAGAGCGCGCCAAGCAGCTTCCCCAGTTTCACCCAAGTCAGGGACAGGTTTCAAAAGACACGGTCCTTTCTATTAACAATCCAGGTTTGTTTTAGGAGAAATGGGGAAAATGCATTTATTCCAAAGACAAAGGAAATCACTGGGCCATGCAGAGGTCTGTGCCAGAGCAGGTCAGCTGAACACTGAGTAACGCCGGGCCGAGCGTTAAACAGGAACTGCTGACCCACGACTCTCTCCCAGCGCCCATGAAAACTGCAAAATTAGAAGCTGGCACTACAATTTATTGCTTACCTAAGTTCTTCCAGCTCTTTTTTCTTCTTCATCTCTTCCTTTTCCTTCCGCTTCATCTCTTGGATCTGGGCTTTTTTCTCGTTTCTCTCTTCTCTGTCCCGGGCTTCCTTCTCGGCAGCCAGGTCTGGGAAACGCTCCACTTTGGTCTTCTCTAACCGGTTCAGGATCTCGTTCACCTTCTTCTCCACTGTCAGCATTTTCACCTTTGGAGTGCAAAGAACTATGATCCTTATAAAAAAATACTTTTATTCTGGCACTTGCCTCACCGGAAAGAAAACACCCAATTTCCACTTTTACACATGGCCGAATCCCACGAAAACAGATGCTAAGGAAAATCCCTGCCACCGAGGCCCATTCAGCAGGTTGTGTAACAGCAAAAAGAGGCCCACTCCCAACACTCAGAAGCACATAGCTAATAAGCGTGAGCATTGCTGAGTACATACATAAGCATTACTAACTTTGCTTCTTGGCACACGCCTCAACAAAGAGGCCAAGAGACAAGAACCGGTCTCTGCTGATTCCCAAAGAGGTGGCAGGAGGTCTCTGCAGGCCGTTTGGGGAAGAGAAGCTCACGTGCTGCTTGTTGACTGCAGGGTTTTTAGCACTTCTTGCCCTGGTACAGCCTTGTTTTAGTCAAACTACTGCATTTCGAGACAGCCTTCTCTCCCAGCAGTCATAGAATCAGAGAATGGTTTGGGTGGGAGGGGACCTTAAAGGCCACCCAGAGCCACCCCCCTGCCCTGGGCAGGGACACCTCCCACCAGCCCAGGTTGCTCCAAGCCCCATCCAACCTGGCCTTGAACCCCTCCAGGGATGGGGCAGCCACAGCTGCTCTGGGCAACGGGCACAAACTCGAACATGGGAAGTTCCATCTTAGCACCAGGAGGAATTTCTTTCCTGTGAGGGGGGCAGAGCCCTGGCACAGGCTGCCCAGAGAGGTGGTGGAGTCTCCATCTCTGGAGACATTCAAAACCCGCCTGGATGCCTTCCTGTGCCACCTGCTCTGGGTGACCCTGCTCTGGCAGGGGGTTGGACGAATTGATCTCCAGAGGTCCCCTCCAACCCCTATCATTCTGTGGTTCCGTGATTCTGTGACAGACACCTCCAGGACTCCACACAGCCCTCCTCTGCACAGCAAGTTCAAGTCCTGAGCCCTTCCAGAGGTGTGATTACACCACTACCTGTGAGCTGATCGAAAGTGACAGCTCATCTGCCGGCTCTTCAGCTGTGAGAAGAGATGATTTTAGCGGCGATAAATTCAAGCGGATAGCACAGACTAACACGTGATACCATTCGGCATCAGCAAAGACTCATCAGCTACACCGTGCTGCAGTTCAGGAACACGTGCTGTACAGGTTACGCTCTGCTACAGGCTGACACTCAGCCACGGATTTTTGGGCGATGTTCACGCAAGTCCAAACACGCCCCTGGGATCTCTCTTACGCTTCAGGAGCGGATGATTCCCTAGTTCTAGGGCAAACACTGAAGACAATCCAGCCAGCTCCTCGCACGGAAACGTTACAGTCTGCCACCTCGAAGTGTAAACACTTACATCCTTCTGCCTGTGAAAGCCGATCTGCCCCACATCCATGTCTGCTGTCTTCTTCAGGTTAGTCCACGGCGTGTACACCACGTTGACGTTGTTCATCTTGCAACCTAGGAGGGGAAAGAAAGGAGAGAAACATCTCCATTCTCTCCCTGCTGCAAGAGGTCTTAAAAGTCTCCCGTGTGCATGGAAACTGGCGGTTATTCTTGTCACAAACATTACTAGCTAGGCAAGAAAGAAGAAAACGGAGAAGTCCTTCCAGTGTTACAGTGAAAGGAAAGAACACCACGACATCATTTTCTGCAGTAACATGAGCGCTGCAGCAGCATTAACGAACTCCAGATGGAGATCGCCTTTGCCAGAAGAGCGATTACTATAGAAGGGGGCCCCAAGGTGGTGTTAAGAGAAGAGACTGCAAGGCCTCCTTGGCTCAGACAGCAATATGGAGGCACAAACGGGAATTTCAGAGACTTAAAATTCCTCCTTATGAAAGTGTAACGGGCAGCCCCAGCAGCTGCAAGCGACATCTGCTTCCCGTAAGACCCGCAGGCTTAACAGAGAGCACCACAGCAGAAACGTCACAAACGTTCGATGCAAAAAACACAGGCTCGTGTGGACCAGCAACACTCGCCACAAGCACCTCGCACCGATCTCCCGGGAATCAGTATTACCTTGAATGCTGTTCGCCTTCACTAGATGGGCGCAGTCTATCAAAACTTCTTTAGGAATGTCATCCACTGTCTGCCCCTGTGACAGAGCACGGCATCGTGAGCGGTTTGTGGCGCTGTAGGGACCGAAGAGCACACAAAGGCCAGGAAACAGGGAATGATGCTCCGCAAACACAGCCAGGACCTCCACGCTATGCGTTCTACAAGACTGGAGTCTTGCGTGGCATTTGGAAGGAGAGGCTTGAAGCATCACACGCGATTTGCACCCCGCTTTTCCCAAAGGTATTGCCTCCATTTTAGTGGGGTGATGGTTCCTAGACGCACCCTTGGTGTCAAGACAGAAATCAACATTCTGTTGGGCCACATTAAACTTCCCCCTCGTCCCGACGTTATTTGGTAACGGAGGCTGACAATTCAGTCTCCCCACACAGGTGGTTTCCTGCACCCTTAGGGAGCCCTGCAGACTTTAACGGTTCACGTGAGCAAAGATGGTCTTGGGCGCAGGAATCTCTGCAGAACGGGCGCATGCAGTTCTTATGTGGGCAAATATTAATGTTTTTAAATATACGTGTCGCAGGATTACCTTGTGTAACCGAAGGTACACGTGCGCGGAAGAGAGTTTATCCACATGAAACCTACAGAATAAAAAAAAGCATATTTAACAGAGGATTAAGAGATGATCATCTGTTCTGAAAGACTTACTTCCTAACAAGTGACAAAACAGCCACTCCACGGTCAACAGAAGTATGGAAATGTTCATGATATACATGTTTAAAAGCAGGCAAGAGAGTCAGAGCCTATCCTTCAAGAAACGCCAGTCCTCTCAATGGCAGACTGAGAAAATAAAAACCCTTTCCCTCTCCTTTTTTTTCTTTTAAATGCTATCCTACATGCAGGCAAGACTGACAGGATGAGCCTGCGCACGTGGTGCTTTGGTCTGTCTATTTATTCTTTAGAAAAACAGCAAACTCGTGAACTCTGCAGCAGGCACAACCAGTTACACCACTTACATGACTGGACTCAAGCTCATAGAGCAAAAAAAACCCACAAATTTCTCACTGGTCAGTAGAATGGTCCATGGAGCCCAGTGCTCTGCCTGCACCAGCGGGAACAGGCGATGTTGAATTGGAAGTGCACTGGATCTAGTGGTTTTGGTGGGTACCAAACCTGACAGCACATGAACACCAGTTCTGCATTCACTTCATCCACTGCCTCCAAGATTTCACAAGCCTCGATCACCCCCCCTCAGCCCTCCCCACCCCAGACTGAAGACTGCTCTCCACTCCAGTCCCTCCTTACAGCATGGCTGTTCATCTCTTTATGGCTCCAGCTGCCCTTCTCCAGACCTCGTCTAACCTGACTGTGTTTTTACCACGATCACCTATTTTTTAAGCCTCCATCCCGATCAATGCTTACTTCAACCCTGCAAACCTCCAAGGACAGAGTTTGGGGAGCACTGAACTCATGTCACCTCCCAACCTTTCTTCACACTGTTTTCTTTTTAACATAAGGGGACTTTTTCCTTCCTGCTGCAAGACAGAAAACCCTCCTGCACCAACACATGAACTCCCACTTGTACCTCCTGAGCCTCGTACCCCAATTCCACTGGAGCCCTCTTAAGCAGAAGTATGTCCAAAAGGTGCCAGACAGTGTTAGGAGAACAATTCCCAGGAGACCTCTGCAAGAGAACCTACGATATTTTGTTGAGATGGCATTAGGATATGAAAAAAGCAACATGGGTGATGTTGGTGTGAGCTACAAGACACTAAAGAGATGGGAAAAGATGACTTTCATTGCTCAGGTCGAATTTCAAGGTCACTCCTAAACAACAGTATAGACACACCTTAAATTATGCAGTGATAGGATGAACATGAGACAAAATGAACGTGATATTGCTACAACAGCGTGGCATTCAGCTGAAGTACAACCTTTACTGCTAGAAAAGACAAAAATATTCCCTTGCCAGTTAGCTGACTGCTGACAAAACACCCTCTGCGGAGCGTGTTAGCTACTACCTATTCAACCTCCACCTCAGCTCATCCTGGCAAAGGCCACCTTAAAAAGCGAGAAGGAGCAGAACCCACTCGGTGATTCTTGTTGGAAACTGTTAGCGAAGGAGAGGCGGCAACTGCCTTACATCTGGTCTGTGCAACAGTGCCTGGAAGCAAGTAAATTCCTTCATAAATATCTCCCAAACCTTGTCAGTCCGGAAAGTTTCTGGACTAATCCAGCCAACAAAGATGCCATCAATTCCTGGTAAAAGGACTGGGAATTTCCCTCCTCTTGTTTTTCCTCTTCTGATGAGATCTTAAAGCCAAAACCAATCCGCACATGTCAGAGCGCTTCCTTCTGCCCACCTGGCCGCAGCTCTAGCAGGTCTGCTTAGAGCAGACACGGCTTTCACCCGGCAGGAATCAAAACAGCAAACTCTTCTGCTTCTACTCACCAACCACGACTCATGAGACAGCGACGGCTGTTTTACAGGGCAGGCTGGTACTTGCCCATGGCGCACACAGAGGGGACACGAAGCACACACAGAGGAAAAGGCATTGGGAGACAACAGACAGTTTTCTCTGGGCACAGCATTTACGGTTGCTCAAAAAACTTCTGGCTGCATCCCCAGGCCCTGTCTGACTGCTCCCTGATTTCACACGTTTGTGCCTCCACCCTCCCTGTCCTCCACCAGCCTTTTGGCTTTGCTTCTCCGTGCACGGAGATACCCAGGAGCTCTTACTCGACTCAGGAGGTGCTCTCTCTTACAAATACCAAGCTCCCCTTCTCGTTTAACTCTGCCCATTTCCCAAAGACAGCAAACTAGCACCTCTATTCTGAAACACAAATACGGAATTATTGCTTCTCCAGCAGCTCTGTGCAGAGACAAAGCCCAAAAACCTTCACAAAGGGACCGGCCCTTATGATGAACAAAGCAGGGGACGGAGGGGGAGATGCAGGGGAACGAATTCAGAATCAACGGGGTCCCAACAGCTGCACCCGGGTCTGCTGCAATCCACCTCCACCCTGGGACTGCATTTAAAGTGCTAAGTAGCCTTGGAAAAAAGGGACTTTACAGCGCCTGGGGAAGTGAGAGTTGTTGCGATCATTCGGCTCAGTTGCATAATGAAAGGCAATTTGTTTCAGCAAGTTTCAGTACCTACCAGATATCTTCAGGCCAGCCATACTTTATTAGGTCTTCATCTGTAGGAATAAAAGTATCAGTGAGCAAAGCCCAGCATCTCATCAACAATAAATCAAACTACCTGTGGAGCAGGAACTGTGGGTCAGGCTCTGCATGGTGACTGAACAAGAAAAAGAGGGATTTAAGGCTGCCTGCTCCAGGTATGGCAGAAACAGGTATGCCAGGAACACCTCCATCACAGAATTTTGAAATTTTCTAAGGGAAGACATGTTTCTTCAAATATCAATCAAATGGGGGAAGACTTTCAAGGCAAGTTTTCAAAATAGCCACGCTAACAAATCCTCCCTGGGAGCGAGATGCGCCGGTTTCACATCAGCTACTGCTGGGGAAACAGGAGGAGCAGCAGAACCGTAACCTTCACCGCGAGGGAAAGGATGGGCACGGGAAACCTATGGAGTACCAATGCTCACTGGAGAGGGGAAAAATACAGACTGAGCAGGGAAAGGGAAGGCTGGTTTGCAAAAAGCGATCAAACGAAACCTGAAAACCAGTATTTTTCTCTAGACAGATTTTTTTTTTTCAGTTAATTTATCTTTTATTTGTATTTAAAGGCAGTTACTCTGCCTAGTGGATTTACAAAATTTATCTATCCTAATTAAAAGTCACACAGTGGATTTCAGAGGGGTAAGTCAGAATCACTTGCAAGGGTGGATAAGTTTTCAAAGAATATTTCAAGTTAACACATACAAAGATATCCTTTCAATATGACCTTAAAACCCCCCAAATCTAAATCTAAGCCGTTAGGCATCATGACATTAGTTTACTTACTTTCGTACTTATCTTTTCCCATGTAAATGGTGTAAACGGAAGGAACAACTGAGGGACAGAAAGAGGAAAACAAATCAAAAGGGGTTTGGACAAATTGTGCAAGGAATGACAAACACACCAGTCTTGATCACAGAAATTAGAATGAAAACTGCTCCATCCATTCATCCATCCATCCCACTTCCCTCCTGGGGGGCAAAGGAAGATTGTTTTGCGGTTTCCTCCTGATTTTGTCCCAGATGCTTCAGAGGACTTTGGAAAGGGGCGTTTCCACCGCTTTCCACGGCAGATTATCCAGCAAGGAACAGCCCTCTAAGCAAAACCCCCTCAACATCCAGGTGGTTCAGATTCTATCTGTGTAATGGTACAATCTCTTCAATCAAGCACACGTCTGTGAGCCAGAAAGGCTGACATCGTATTTACAGTCTGGGATTAACTCCCTGTGCGGCCTCGAGTGAAACAGCTCATCTGCCTGACCCTTCCCAAAGCACCCGACGCCCAACCTGAACCTCCCCCAGGTAGCCTGGGCGGATTAAAATTCAACGGAAAGACTGAAGTTGCATAAACAGCAGCCGGTGACTTGTTTGTCTCATCTGTGCCCTTTCGGGACACTTAAAACAAGATCCTTCTCATCTTTAAGGCTTGTTTCATCAGGCAGTAAAGACTCTGCCAATTCTGGGAAACCAAACAAGTGTCCCGTCAGCGCCTGGACCAAAGGGCAGCACAGCTGGAGACGGATGCAGAGCAGTAAGAGGGTGCCACAGCCAGGGAAACCCTGAAGAAACCACTGAGCAATCTGCTTAAAAACAAAAAATAATGCTCTGTTCTTGTACATGGCAGCAGGGAAATCCCAATTTCACAGCAACACTACCTACCCCTTTGTCCCTTTTCTGGCTTCTGCAATTTTTAGCAATTACGTTGCACGTGAGTAAACGCTGCAGCCACAGCTACAAGCCTCAGCGCTGCAGGGAAATTTAGCTGTTCTTCACGAGGACCTGCACACTTCAGCACAGAGAATTACCGAAAACAGGTTTTCAGCAGATGGCTTCACGCTGGAACAGCCAGCGGCTGAAACAACCTGCTGCAGCAACGCAGATGTGCATTTTTCATATGCTGCTACAGAACAAACAGAATTCACAGCGGGATTTCTAAAAGTCACTCCCTGAGAGCGCACAAATTAAAGACTAAGAGCAAACAAATGAAATGCAAGTGACCAAATCTGACTCCGAAAAGCATTCTTTGAAAATACGGTGTCTAACCTCGCATTTTCTAAGTCACTAAAATAGGAGACACGCTTCACTTACGTGCTACCACTCTGGCAGTGAAATAACTTGGACCCCAAACTGCTTACTGTCCCAGTCCTTTCTGAGGGCGTTTTTATCGGAAATCCAACACCACCAGCACAAAGCCCAGACAACACTCTACAGTTTAGTAATGAGGTAATAAGAAACGGAAATTCAAAAATACGAAAGGATTATATGCCTGTGGGAGTTAAAGATTGGAAAAAATCCACCCTGGACACAGAGAAGAGTCCAGAGAACAGGAGATCACCATGACCACAGGCACTAACTATTAAGCGTAAAATTAAATCCTCAAAAATAAAGTTACATTAGTGACGGTTCTGTGAAAATGAAGCCCGTCCTGCCAAAACAGTGGGGGAACACTAACATAACCAAAAAGGAGATTACCTAAACCCCGTATGATTTAATACACATTGGTAACAGTGCAACACATTTTAGGCAAACGTAATAGTTTTTGCATTCTAGATCTCTCTCTGGCAGCAAAAGTGACGATAATGTGTCAGAACCCCCTGCAGAACTATCATTTGAAAACAAAGGAGATTGTTCGCATCATTAGCTGTGTTAACTGCAGCTTGTCTGCTCCTCACATCCCCCAAGTTACCCTCCATGGCTGCCAGGCGCTGAACACGGCTCTTTTCTCCCCAAAAAACAGCCCAGGTCTGGGAAAGTCTCTGAACTTCTCACAAGCAGCCTGCTGATGGGCAGAAAACGTTTCCATCTGAGCGTCAGGTTTAGCGGTCAACACAGGCAGGGTGTCTGCTCACTGGGTGTATAAAGGGCCTTACGTTCCATAACAGAGGGAAAAAACGTTTTTAAACAAATCCCAAGAACAAGTTTATTTAAGCAACAGTCACAAGACTGTTAGGTCTTTCTGCGTCCAAGAAAAATCAAGCAGCAAACACCCAAACCCTTTTTCTTAAGGAACTTGATTTCTAGAGCCAAGGGAGACAATGCTAAAATACTACTTTGTGGTTGCAATGGGCAAGGGGTAAAAATCATAAAGAAACTTTCGCGAGGAGGTTATATGTTGATGAAGTAACTGCGGTCAAACCAAAAAAGGAATATTCCTCTACTATCCTCCGGATCACCAGCCCATACTGCATCAAACCCCACATTCTGATATGTCGGAAGCAGCTAACCCCTTCACATGGGCAAGCGAAAGGGACCTGTCTATATTAAAGGAAAAACGATGAAAGAGTTTACGCATTATGCCTTCCCTCAGACTCCTGACAGCAGTACACTTGAGAAAGCTTTTCAGAAGTCACTCCCCAGTACTGCTAACCATTCAAGAATGTTTGTTATAAGACTTGTTACAAGGAAGACCTTGAGGGGCTGGAGCGTGTCCAGAGAAGGGCAACGGAGCTGGTGAGGGGTCTGGAGCAGGAGTGTGGTGAGGAGCGGCGGAGGGAGCTGGGGGTGTTCAGCCTGGAGAAAAGGGGGCTGAGGGGAGACCTTCTCGCTCTCTGCAACTCCCTGGAAGGAGGGGGTAGCCAGGGGGGGTCGGGCTCTTCTCCCAAGGAACAGGCCATGGGACAAGAGGAAATGGCCTCAAGTTGCTCCAGGAGAGGTTTAGGATGGATATTGGGAACGATTTCTTCCTGGGAAGGGTTGTGAAACCTTGGAAGAGGCTGCCCAGGGCAGTGGTGGAGTCGCCATCCCTGGAGGGATTTAAAAGATGGGTAAGTGTGGTGCTGAGGGACATGGGGTAGTGGTGGTTTTGGCAGCGTTGGGTTAATGGTTGGACTCGATGGCCTTAAAGGTCCCTTACAACCAAAACGGTTCTGTGACTCTATAACTACTGATAAGAGGCTCCTCAGCTCAGGGAACCCCTCAGCTCCTGAAATGACCTTAAACTGTAGCCTATTCCGGCCCAACCTGAGTCCTTTAAACTCAGCCCAGCCCAGCAGCTCGCTAAAAGGCACCGACGGGACTAAGAAGGTGCTCAGAGGGGCGGAAGGACGGGCCGGCCCCGCTCGGCCCCACTCGCTGAGGGACTGGGCAGGGCCGCGGCCCAGCGCTCCCCTCCCAGCGGCGGGACTTGGCCCACCCCAGGTCCCGCACGGGCGCTGAGGCCTCCAGCCGCCTTCCCCTCGCCCACTCACCGTTGGAGGTGAAGTAGAACACCATGGCGGCGGCTCCTCCGCCCGCCGCGCCCGCGGCTCCGCACGGCGGCCGCTCTCCCGCTGCACCAGCGCCGGCCGACGGCGGGGGGGCGGGAGGGAGCAGTGCGCATGCGCACGCCCCGCCCGCGCATGCGCAGTACGGCGCGTGCGCCGCGGCCCGCCTACACGCATGCGCCAACGCTCCGGGCGGCGAAGCCCTTATGAGCACTGCGCATGCGCAACGCACCCGGGAGGCGGCTGCGCAGGGTGCATTGCGCATGCGCTGTCTGCGCTTGCGGTGCTGGCGCTGCGCGTTGCGCATGCGCAGTTCTGCAGGGCGTCCCCCGACCGTGTGCGCATGCGCGAAGCTCCGGCGGCCCGGAGCGGGTGGGAGGCGGCGGGGGAGCGGGCACAGTTTATTTTATTTCATTCTTTTCTAAATAGGCATAAACAGCTTCCCGGCTTTTTGTGTGCTGCGGGGTTTTGCTTTTCGGTTGCATTGCCGTTTAGAATAGAATGGAATAGAATGTATTGGGTTTGGAATGAACCTTAAATGCCATCTAGTCCAACCCCCTGCCATGGGCAGGGACATCTTCAACTAGATCAGGTCGCTCAGAGCCTCATCCAGCCTGGCCTGGAATGTCTCCAGGGATGGGGCCTCCACCACCTCTCTGGGCAACCTGGGCCAGTGTCTCACCACCCTCATGGTAAAGAACTTCTTCCTGATGTCTAATCTACCCCTACCCTGCTCTAGTTCAAAACCATCGCCCCTCGTCCTATGGCTACATGCCCTTGCAAACAGCCCCTCCCCAGCTTTCTTGTAGGCCCCCTTTAAGGACTGGAAGGCCGCTATAAGGTCTCCCTGGCGCCTTCTCTTCTCCAGGCTGAACAACCCCAACTCTCTCAGCCTGTCAATGGCTGTTTATGGAGGATGCTCTCCACAGCAGGGCTCTGGTGGCCCATTTGAAAGCAAAAGCAAGCGCTGGGCACCCCCTCGCCGCCCCCTCAGCCTTTGCAAACGCCTCTCAGTTCACTCCCTGCATTCATATCCCAAAGTTCCTCACCCTCGAACGCCCTGGCCCTCACTGCATCGTTCACGGACTATAACTCCCATGATGCCCCGCGCGTTCCCCGCAGCGCGCAGGCGGCCCGTCGCTCGCGAGGCACGCTGGGAGTTGGAGTCCCTCTGGGCCCTTGTATGTGGCGAGCTCTGCTCTCTGATTGGCTGGAAAATGGGGTAGGGCGGGTGCCAAGCGGCGCGCCGCAGTTAGTCCAGTGGCGGCGTAGTAAAGGTGAGTGATGGGGCGCTCCGCCAATGGCAAAGGGGAGGGCGGGCAGGCGGGAAGAAGGCGCGCGGGTTGGAACGCGCGGGAGCGGTGGCGGCGGCGCTGAGGTGAGGGAGCGCGGCCGGGACGGGGCTCTGGGGGTGCGGGCCCGGGGGGGTGGCTGGTGCGGGTTTGGTGCTGTGTCGGGGTGTAGAATC
>VYZM01018144.1:26711-46959 GCA_013398915.1 Dromas ardeola
GGGAGACCCCCCTGCAGTGCTGCCTCCAGCGCTGGGGCCTCAGCACAGGAGAGACACGGAGCTGTTGGAGCGGGGCCAGAGGAGGCCCCGGAGATGCTGGGAGGGCTGGAGCCCCTCTGCTGGGAGGACAGGCTGAGAGAGCTGGGGGGGTTCAGCCTGGAGAAGAGAAGGCTCCGCGGAGACCTTCCAGCCCCTGCCAGGCCCTCAAGGGGCACCAGGAAAGCTGGGGAGGGACTCTGGGTCAGGGAGGGGAGCCGTGGGACGAGGGGGAAGGGTTTGACACTGGAAGAGGGGAGATTGAGATGAGATGTGAGGAAGGAATTCTTGGCTGTGAGGGTGGTGAGCCCCTGGCCCAGGTTGCCCAGAGCATCTGTGGCTGCCCCATCCCTGGAGGGGTTCAAGGCCAGGTTGGACGGGGCTTGGAGCAACCTGGTCTTGCCCATGGCAGGGAGGTGGAGCTGGATGATTTTTAAGGAACCTTCCAACTCTAAGCATTCCATGAATGCTGAGGTGTGGGTTTTCTAGCTGAGAACTGGACTAAGAATGTTTTGGGAAGGGGGGCAGGTGTAGAGCTGCTCTGTGCAGGGAGCTGGCTGTGGGATCCACAGGTTAGTGGTGCAAGCGATAAGGATTGCTCCCCACACACACGCACCTGGGCTCTCCTGCCAACAGCATGTCCTTGTCCTACCTCCTCCCTCTTATCTGCACCTGATATCTCATTTCCCAGGGTCCCTGCAGGCTCGTTGTTTTTGCCCTGTGCTTCCAAGGCATTGCCTGCCCCTTTCTTGAAGTTCCCCTCTGTCAGTGCTGCTCTGGCCTGAGGCTGTTCATCTCCTGCTGCAGCTCCTGTCTCTATCCTCTGCCTTGTCCTTGGTGTTCCTGGGCTGGACAACAGCTTGTCATGTCTGGGCTGTCAACAGTCACCGCTTCCCCAAAACCGCAATGTGTTAATGCGGGCAGGTTAGGAGGAACTTCCCCCTACTGGCAGACTATAGAATAAATTATTCTTTCGTGCAGTTTATGAATATTTATTGGTAGTCTTCTGGGACACAGGGTATTTGTTTATTCTCAGGTTTCAGTTTTGAAATGCCACGTAACAGAAAAGTGAATATTGTGCAATAATTATCTCAAACTGGTAGAGACGACACAAACAGCGTCGAGTATTAAAGTGGTTTAAATGGCTACTCTGTTAATGAAGGCTAAAAACGTGTGGTTTGTGGTATTTGGTAAGGAGGCAGCTGGGAGACAAACTCTAAAAGTCTGTTGATTAGAGAGCTGTCTAGTCTGGAAGGTAAATGCCACCATGAAATCCTCATGGGAATAAACTGACCATGAACATAGGCAGGAGCAAGATTTCTGGGAACCGCGTTAGTGAGATCTGGAATGAGCTTTACGAGGGGAATGTGAGAGACAGGAAGTAAAACACATTTCTGAATTATCTGACTCTGTTTTAGAAAAGGGGCTTTAGGATGCATTTGTCCGTGATGATAGAATTGGACTTGACCTGGAAGATCCTTTCTGTGTGCACGTGGTTTATGGCTTATGCTCAACTGAAACGCAGCCCTGTGGTGTTCTAGTCCCTGTCATGCATGAACTGCTGCCACTCCTTGTTTTCTTCCCAGTTCCCCACCTTCTCTTCCTTCTTTACTAAGTCTTTTTTTGTTTAGTTATGTTTTTTTACTGCAAATCTATTTCAAGATATTAAAAAATGTGTTCTTGTAGGCGCTCTGGTGAAGACATGGCAGCTGGTACCCCGCAGAAACGGAGCTGCAGTTCTACGGATGCCGATGGGTATGTTAACTTTTCATATTTTTTTTTCTAATAAAACCACCGTAATTGCTGCACACAGAATAAACCAGATGTTTAAAATCCTTGAGAGCTCTTAATGTAAAGTGGAAAAAATATTAAGATCTTTCTGAGACACGGTTAGCATCAGCCTATGTTTATTATTCAGTGACTTACAACATTTTATATTGTACTGAGCATCTTGAGAGATTTCATCTAATGTTTTGGGAAAATGAACATAAAATGATCTTCAATCTGTAGCAGAGCCCAGAATTAGAAATGAGAGAAAGCCATTACTTGGCATCTTGTTCTGGCAGTCACCTCTGTGAAGTGCATATCCCTGTACATGACAGTCACATGCAGACCTTGCCCTGAGCAAGTCACAAAACCAGCAGAAACCTAAAATCTGGTTGTTTAGAAACCTGAGAAATAAAGCCCCTGATGTTTCCATTTCTTTGGGGTAAAGCCTCAGCCTTTCCCATTTGGAAGGGCTTTGATATACAGTACAGAAATACTGGGGTCTGCACAAATCATCTGAATAGTCTTCTAGTGTTAATAGAAAAATAGTTCCTGTGTTATGCATGCCTAAAAAATTACAGATTTTTTTGTTTTTTCTCTAAATCTAGTGGAGGAGAAGCCAATGGCTATGAGCAAAGCTCATGGCTGAGCTTTGAATGCAAAAGAATACATTATTTCTCATTCTTCGGCAACTCTACCAGCTGAACATATTTTTCTCATGCTTGTCCTGTACTTCCCCCACAGAAATATTTCAGGGGGAGGGGGGAGACCAAGAGGGAAGTTTGATTTCTGAATTAGAAGGACAAATTCCTGAGATAGAGTGTAAATACTCGCTGAGGAAACGCCTCGCTGCCTTCTGCGCCAAATATGTTACAACCAGGAATGGCTGAATGTGTCCTTCATAAAAATGTGTATCTCAGTTTGGGCAGTAGGTTCAGAGGCTGTTAGTGATTGACTGATGAGGTTTGAGATTCTGAAATAGCCGCCAGAGCGAGATTTTGGTGTGAGCCTTTTGGAAACGGGTGTAAAATATTGTGAGATTCCCCCCTCAGCTTCATCATTGTTACACACGGGGGTGGGGGACGCACAAACTTTTTCAGAGGCACAAATCTGAGTTGACAGAGTTGGTCTGAAATAAACCAAACGTTATTTTTTTTTCTCCTTAATCACAAATAGTGCTGATCCTGGCAGCAGCGTTCCAGAAAGTTGAATGTTGTTCCCAGGTGCTTAAACAAGTTCAGGCAGGAAAACAGATTTGCTATTTAAAAAAAAGAAATATGTGAAGAATGGCCAGACAGTCTTAGGCCTTTTGATATTTGTACATTGTATTTTGGTATTTGATATTTGTATTTGTTCCAGGGCATATACCAGCACAGGGAACTAGGCTGAGTGAAAATTAAGTGTTATTAAGTAAACCAAGAATTGAAAATCTCAATAGTACACGTGATGTTTTTCTCCGTAATTATTTTTACAGTTCATCCTTAGCCTTTGAGACTCCTGTGAAAAAAAAGATGCTAGGCTTTGCTGAAGGTCGGTCTCCGCTCAAGAAATCGAGAAATAATTGGTTTGCTTCTCAAATAAAATGGTCACCGAACTCCGGCGATGAGATGAGAGAAAATGAGGCTGTCGCGGAGAAGCCGGTGCTGTCGAGGAGGTTGGATATTTCACCCCTCCAGGCCGCCAGTGTTCCCGCAGCCGTGCAGAGGGAGCTCTCGGGGCAATTCTCCCCAAAACCTGCTGCCTCCTACAAGCCCCTTGTGCCCGTGGTATCTTTTTACAGCAAGGAAAAGCGATACCTTACTCCTCTTGAGAGGAAACAACTGAACGAGAACCGCTCTTTGGGGGAGAGGAGCAGGGATGAAAATCTCCCAGCTGCCAGCAGGACTGAGAAGATGAACGTGAACTTGAGCAGGAACGCGAGCTCAAAGCCAAGCAAGCATGCGACCAGCTCCAAGCATGGTAAAACTCTCCCCAAAACGCTTAAGAAGGCCAAGGGAGACATTCCACTGGGAAAACCCAGTGTGGAGAAAGAGAATGTGAATTGCCTGATTAAAAAGAAGATGGATTCGCCCTTCAGAGTCCTGAGCATGACAGTTAAACCAGCCCTGAAACTCCAGCTGGGAGCAGCGTTCTTTTCTGCCAGGAAGAAATCGCACTCTAAAAAACCAGTTGTAGACACTAAGTCTCTGCAGGGTGACCCCAAATCTCCGCAAGAAAATGATCAGCCCGCACCACCGACAACTGCAAAGCCTAATTCAGCTGGTAGAAACAAAATTCTTGAGGCAGGCGGGGTACTGAGAAGTATTTCTGTGCCTCAGAAGAAGGAAAATGCAAACAGGGAGGACTATATGAGCTCTGGAAATCAAGAGAGAGATTCGGTACGCAAAGGAAAAAGATCTCCGCGGAAAAACGGGAGCAACCCTGGTCCGTTTGGTGCTTCCCGGTCCACAGGAGACAGCGATACAGAGAATGTGGTAAGTAGAAGGGTCACCAGAGCCACGGAGGCGTTCAGGTGACACACACTCAGCATGCTGAGGAAGACAGAAGTAACACATGCTCCAGTTATTCAGACATCGGGTGTTTATTTAGATATAGTAGTGGATTGTGCCTAGGAAGACTTTCAAAGACTTATTCCTGCCTTACGAAGGCGTAAAACTGGGGTAAACCTCCAGGAAGGTTGTGTCAGCATCCCTGTCTGTCGCTAGCTCTCGGTTGCAGTGAAATATTTCATTTATGGTGGCTGAAAGGAAAGCTTTCTGCATGCAGTTTTGGCAAAAGACAATATATAACTGTTTCCCCCTCCCGCCGTAATAAAGGGCAAAACTGAAAAAGTTGGTTTTAAGCATTTTTTTTTTCTTCTTGTTTTAGTAAATATAACAAATGCCAGGTCTGACCTCGCTGAGCTTTGTGGGAGGTCAAACGTTACCTGCTCAAAGCTGGAGGAAGTAGGTTCTCCTCGGGAGTTCTGTTCTGTGCTCTGTGAAGCCAATTTTGGTTTTCCCCAGCCACGTGCTTCTCAGCCAGTGAAACAA
The DNA here is from genome assembly GCA_013398915.1 of Dromas ardeola. Lineage (NCBI taxonomy): Eukaryota > Metazoa > Chordata > Aves > Charadriiformes > Dromadidae > Dromas > Dromas ardeola. The sequence goes on from VYZM01018144.1 coordinate 31,547, forward strand.
TTGGGCAGAGAATGCAAAATTGTTTGTAGAGTGTCTGTATTTAGAGGCTTCTCCTGGGTCACAAGATGTTGGTTGCTGGCGCAGCCTGTGCTAGAATTCCAGCAGCGCTCACGGGATTTGGTCTGCTCCGGGATTATCTTTTTAGCGATTATTTTCTCAGCAGGAAGGATGTGTGGTAGTTCGGCAGCCCCCTTCTCCAAGGAAGTGAGAATAAACCCCTGTTTTTCAGGCTTTAACAATCCAACAGTTAATTTTTTGAGCTGTTCTGTGTTTGAAGAACTTTAACCTTTTTGTGTATCACTGAAGACATAGAAGCAATTTTTATCGGTCGCTACCTTAGCAGTGAATATATTCCTGCTGATAGAAAAGTGTCGTTTTGGGTGTTTTTTTTTTTTTTTAACCATACATTAATTTCTTGTGCATATATGTTTATCAGTGCTGGAATGGTTAAGCTTTGCAACGAGTCTTGCTTATTGCCAACCAGTTAATGCTGGCCAGACCTCGCTTTTCATTTTATGATTTGCCAGGGAATTGTTTAGCTTGGGATGTGGATTTTGCTTTCCAAGGCGGCGCTTAGGTGTGAAAGGTAAAGGTGGCAACGGAGCGGGTGCAGCAATAAAATACAAATTCAGAACAGGTTCGCAAACTATTTCTTTGCACTTAATGTCATGTTTTGCTGGTGCATTCTGGCATCGGAAATGTAGGAAATGGCACTGGAATATTACTGTATTATTTTATACTGGGCAATGAAAGGAAGCAGTGAACAAGACAGGAAGCTGTTTTTATAGGGCTAATGTGTTTTATATTCCTGTGTTGATTCAATAAAGGGCAATTTATTGCCTCCTTTGTTCACCTGCGCTGGTTTAGTATCACACTAACGTTCCTGGCTTGATTGTCAATGTGTTTTTACAACGCAGCATTAATAAAACACAACTGTTAGCTTGTGCAATCTCATCTTGCAAGTGCAGTAAAAAAAACAACAACCAAACCCAAACTTGAAAGCATTTGATTCTGCTGGGATGGCAGTTTTTTGTGTTGGCAAACTCTTTCCCAGAGGTTAACCAGAAGCACGGAGCGTTTGAAAAGGGAACTTAGCGACTTTGTTACTGAACACAGGCCAAGTTTGGCCTTGGTCTAGTCTCAGATTCTGCTGCAGCTGGTTCTTCACCTGACAACTGTCTCGGGTTCCTGGGAAATAATACACTGTCATATACAAAACAAGCAGGGTTCAAGGCAAAAAACAGTTGGGCAAACTCATTTGTATAGAACATTTGAGAGAGGCATCCGAAAGCTGCGAATATGCATGGTTGGAGAGAGAGAATGAAGCAGAGTCCCAGAAATGCTGAGGTAAAGAAATGTTATGAACCTCTACAGTTAAGATTTGCTTATTAACAAAACAAAAAAAACCCAACACATCCTGCAATAAAACCAAAGCAGAGGCCTAAGTGGGTGTTAAGGTGTAGGGAATGAAAAATCCATGATCACTGTAAGCTGAATTGGGTCTGACAGTAGTCAAAGATGCAAAATGTTGATATTACACCCCAAGGCTGTGAGTAACCTGCAGGAAACGACGTTTTCCTCTGTTCTGGGGTGCAACATTTTCAGCGACATTTTCAAATTCAGCGGTTGGATGTCGTTTTAAGACCTGTGAGACGGGTAGTCTGCTAAACCGCATTCCGTTATTGGAAAATACACTTCATAACGTCAATTAATGCTCGTTGTAATGGTCACTTGAGCTGTATGTGATTCTGTAGCTGCTCTCTGAGAACTTAACTGGAGAGTTTTCTTTTTGCCCTAAATAAAATTGTCTTAATTTATAGGATGTTGACGAAATCGGTTCTTCTACAAGCCGTGAGTCAGATGATTGCATTATTCCTTCAAGCCGATCTCTGCCGCAGGGGAATAAGCGAGGTAAGTTGGATTCTACCTATCTTGGTCTATGACTTTTGCTGCTGTAGGAAAAGGAGGCAGAGGAGGCTTTGAAAAATGTCAAATTACCTGCTTTTCCCCAGCAGGATCAACTCTGCTGAATTCCCTTCTTCTCCTGTAATTTAGTGTTTAAATTAGCTGGACAGTAATGACGGAAACTCTGCTGTCTCTCTGATGAATCCGTTTTAGCGTTAAGCACTATGTAAACTGTTTTTTATCCTCATGTCTAACCTATCTTTCCTGTTTGTTTTACTACATAGCCCATTCCCGGTAAGATTTGGGAAATTCCTGTGTTTGAATCTTATTATTAGGTTTTCCCCCATTCTTTTCTCCCTGGACTGTTACCCTGATTCTTTCAACTCTCCTTTTTAAACCTTGCTTATTTTTCTTTTTAGGCATCTGACTTTTTTGTTTATTTGTTTTCTCCAGACTGAGCCAGGTCTTTTCTCAGGTGATACTCCCAAACAAATCTCCGTCCGAGCCTTACCAGCACTAATTAGCGAGAAGGGAGTAATTCATACTTTTCACACGCAGAGAACACCTACATTTGAACAATAGTTATTTGAATATGATACTTTTTTTTCCTCCCTGGTCAACTTTGCCCCTTTTCTTATGGTTGCTTTACAGAGACCATATTTCTCTACTAATGCAAGGGAATCTTCAGAAGTTATATATTAATTTTAAGACAGTTATTATTTTTCCTCTTGGGAATAACAAGTGATTAAAAAAATATATATGTTGGTTAAATAGTATTTTATTCAGGCAAACTACAGTGTTCTCTACCTGCTGTCTCATCTTCCAAGTATGCGCTAACATGTGCCAATACGTTTGCAGAAGTTGAGGTCATGTTATTTTATCCTTATTTCCTGGTTTCTCCATTTTTTCCTTTTTAAAAATAGGGAGCATTCACTATTCCAGCCCAGCTGCCCTGGGTTAATTCCATCCTTGCTGGTCTGAAAAGGTCTGATTTATCTGAGAGTTTTCTTTACCTCCTTCCCCAGCCGGCGGAAGTTGGTATCTCCTTTGTGTCTTAAGTGCGCTAACAACCTCATCACAACTAATTCTTTTATTGATGACTGAAATAAAAAGGCACTGAATGGTTTGTTTCCCACCTGGTTTTAGTGTTTCCTCCTCTTTTGGTAGCTGAAACCTCTGGGTTTTCCCCTTACAGGATGCTTCCCTAGCTCTGTGGCCTTCCCAGGTAGAGCTCATTTTACAATTTGGCATTTCTGCTCAGCTTTTCCCCGATTTCTATTCCTGTTGTGATTCCTTGCGTTGCCAGGGAGTGAAAAAATCATGATTTAGCTGTGTTTGTCTCTTACTACACTTCTTTCTGGCACATCTGGTCTTAATGTGTTTCTTGAAGAAATTGCCAGCACTCCTGAGCCTTTTTTCCCCCCCCTCCCTTTAGTCTTGCTTCACTTGGGAACTTATTTATCCGCTTTTGGAACGTAGTGAAGTTTGTTTTATTGAAGGTCACTGTTTCTCCCTGCCGACGCCTCTTGTTCTGAGGAGTGGCATGCTCTGTGCTGCCAGCCGCTTTTCTCTCTGCTATCTCCAGCTCTGCATGAAACACTCCTCTTACTGCGTTTTCCACCTGTTTCGAAAGCTGTTGCCATCGCATTCCCAAAGATTATTTGGGAATTACATTATTTGCCTGCTGGGGCCTTTCCCAAGAAGTGTCCTGGCCGTCTAAGATCCTGTGTTTCTAGGAAGCCATAGGCTTTTTATTGCTTATTAGTGTCATCTTCGTGACTCCTCACAATCTTTTCCACTATTGATATTAAGAGGAGACTTTTTTATTGTGGCCTGTTTCCTAGAAACAACTGGTTCATCTTCCTGGTATGTTTCCTGCAGGCTGTTAGGGCCAGTTTTCTGCTTATGTACTATGTTTCTGTTATTCCTGAAGTCTCTATTTGTGAATGCAATCAAAATACGAGAGCAGAAAGCAGTCTACTACCTAAACTTTTTACACTTGAGGGAAAATATATTCCTAACTAATAATTTCCTTGGTTTTATTTACCAAAGTCTTTGCTAAATTACCTTGAAACTTGCAGCTTGTGTGCTGAAACCTAGTGCTGAGCCCGTCATTTCCCGGCTTCTCTAGGGTGAAGAAGCCAAAATAATGGAAAATGGAGAAACCTCTTCTTGATTAACATTTTTAATCAATAGCCAAGGAAACACTAAACTACCGCAGCAGAAATTCCTGCTTTATAATTCCAATGTGAGAGGGGAAAGTACCAGGTAGCCCGATCGATGCCACTGAAGTGGATTGGAGGTAATTATGGCTGGATACGACTCATGAACATAACTTTTATATCCTGCAGCACCAACAGCTTCCCTGTATTCTTATAAACTCTTGTCTCTAGAATTCAGTTTCACCGTTGTGGGTCATTTTGAAGTCTCCTTCGTGTTCGAATTTCCGTTTCCCTGTATTTCTATATTTTCCCTGTGTTCTGCAGCTACAAAGGATTCTAAACCACAATAACTTCACTCCTCTTTTCCAGCATCTCCTTCAAATGCTGTTGTCTACCCCATATTCACTGCACCCCCCAGCAGCAAGAAAAGGTAGGTTAATCATTATTTAAAAAAAAAAAAAATTATACTAGTTCTCAAACCAATAGCTTAGCTTTCTCCCAGTCTCTGTAAGGTTTGGGAGCCTGGAGTGCTTATTGGGTTGGCTTTATTTTCTTTTAAAGGGAAGATAAAAGACGTAAGCTGAGTTGGTTTAGGGGGATACTAGACTGTGAACAAGGAAATGTACTCCCTGTAGTACATTTTACTTGTGAATTTGTGCATATTATTGAGTTTATTTTTTTTTTTTTAACTAGAAAGGAAATAATAGTTTTCTCTTAGATGTTGCTAATGATAAAATCATTAGAACAAGGGGGTTTGTTTCATGATCTGTTCATTACCAAGAATGGCACAGCCTTGCTGGTGTTACCCCTGTAGAAGGGTGTTTGTTTATTTATACTACTTCTGTGTGTTCCGTCTCTCCACATCTGGAGTGTCCCTAACGAGCAGGGTCTTTCAGTCTTTCTGTGCTGGCTGTTGATCAGGGAACTGTACTGGCCTCTCATCAGCCAGAGCCCCTCGCCAGCGCTAATTACGAGTTCGAGTTGGTACCAGAGGTGTCAAAACGAATTGTCTTTACTCAGTTTGGCACGGTATAACCTCAGTGGCTGTACAATGAGCAGGAGGCACTGCTGTCCCTCGCTAGAATCTAATCAATGGCCTGGCTTTCTATATATTTCTATATATAAATCTTTTAGTCTGCACTGTAGACGGCAAACATAATGCACGCTCGTGAGTTTAGTCCACCCACATCACTAATCAGTACGGCAGCGATGCCTCTGCACGGGTATTCTTGCCGTGTTTGGAGCAATTCTGTGTCGTAAGGAACCTTTTTGAGCTGAGTTTGTGTATGTCAGGTGGGGTGTGTGAGAACTCGACTCTGTGGGCCAGTTAAAGTGTGGGTCCCTCGTCGAATAACGCTGGAAATGCTGATGGGGCAGGTCAGTAGCTCTGCTTAGGCCTGTCTGGGGCTCTTGGAGGAGCTGGCAGCTTCTGTGTCTCCATCACACTCTACCTCCGTTACCATTAAAGCCTACAGTATTTATTTTTAAACTGTTGAAATAACTCACTTCTGGGGAAGGCCCTGGCTTATTAAAGTTGTACAGAGCTAAAGATCTCAGAAGGCTTGTTTACCTGCCTTGTGCTGGTAGAATACCCCTGCTCTTTAAATTTACTGTCAAACCGATCTCTGTCTGCCATCAGGTTCATTGCTTTTCCACAGTAACTCTTCCTGTGATACGCTTTTGTAAATATTTCAGTGTTGTGGCCAACCTTGACCAACACCTTCACTATTAGCACTCCGAGAAGCGTCTGTGCGCTATACACAAATCACCCGAAGTGCAAAGATCAGTAACTGCACTGGGCAGGTGTGTCTTGTAGTGCACTTTTTTTTTTTAACCTAAAATTTAAGAGATTTTAGTACAGCAGCACTAGGTAGCAGCAGGCTCACAAGTTTTGATCTAGGTGCCGAAGACAAGACAGAAGTTGTAATAAAAATGGGTGAAAAGGTTTAACAGAAGCACCCGCTTTTCTTTCGCTTTCCTGCGCTCACCTGAGTGGATCTTTCATAAACCTGCTGGGCGATGTTTAGTGTGATGGAAATGAAGCACAAGCATGTGAATTTTGCTTTTTGATTCTTGATAAATTACTTGCAGGCACTGGGACTTTTGACTCATAAGGTGTAATCGTACTACCTGATGTCTGCGCTCCTGATTAGCTTATTTCTTCCATTAATTCGCTGCCATACTCATAGACATCTACGGGGAAAAAGGCTTGTTTTCCCACGCAAGAACCAGAGCTACTAATGCCTTTCCCATATTGAATCAACTTCTTGGTGCGTTTTGTTAACAATAAAGGCATTCTAAGCTGAGTTTATTGTGAACATAAAAAAAAAAAACCAAAACCAAACCACTTAAAGTTGCTCCAAAAAGAGCCAAAATAAACCTTCCAAGACTTGTTGCGCTACTGTCGTCCTCTGCCACAGAAGTGTTGAAAGAGAGATCCGATTGCAATATTTGCTTTGCTTCCTCTTGTGGCTTTACAAATATCTTCCGTGGTGCAAGTGGAACCCTGGAATATGTGGAAATCCTGGTGTTTGTGATTAACTGAAAATCAGTCTTGGATTTGCAGTTGTCTCCTGGGAAGCTGATGAGCACAAGCTTTTCCTACATGAAGCCTCTGCTTTGGAAATTCTCCTTAGTATCCAAATCTATAAAATTGTTTGGTGTATCTCTAAATTAATTCCATGTTAAGGTTTGCTGCACAACAGTTAACAATTTCCCGCTTTTAAGATTGCTTAAGAAATGCCACCTTACATACAGAAGTCTAAAGGTAGGTTAGAAAAACTGTGTCGTTATTAACACCCCTAATCAAGGTGCTTCCCTGTCGCTGAAACCCACATCGTGAACTTAAAAATTCATGTAAGGCCTCCATATTTGGATCTGAATATGAAAAATTCCTCTTGGCCTTGCTTTGGTCTGCTCCGCTCTCTGGGAAGCTGTCCCTGCTAGATGGTGGAGGAGAGCTTAGCCCCAGGACCGAGAGTTTTTCCTGAAATGCTGCCGATCCCCTCATCTAAAGGGGCGTTGGTGTGAGAGACTGGGACTGGTGGTGGTGGAGCAGCGACTGAGTGGAGACGCGGTCTTGGGTCCCCAGGTATAGATGGAATGTGGGCTTGAGACCAAGCTATGGCGATTCTTGGGTAAAAACTTGTCACAAGTTCTTGTACACCTTGATGAAATCCTAGATGAAATGCTTTGTAGGTTATTGGAGTTCAGTTTTTCATACTTTTTTTCCCTTTGAGGGTAGAGGGTTTTATTTACAAGAGTGTGTAGTGATAGGATGAGGGGGGGAATGGCTTCAAACTGAAAGAGGGAAGATTTAGATGAGATCTGAGGCAGAAATTGTTCACGATGAGGGTGGTGAGCCCCTGGCCCAGGTTGCCCAGAGCAGCTGTGGCTGCCCCATCCCTGGAGGGGTTCCAGGCCAGGTGGGACGGGGCTTGGAGCAACCTGGGCTGGTGGGAGGTGTCCCTGCCCCGGGCAGGGGGTTGAAACAAGGTGATCTTTAAGGTCCCTTCCCACCCAAACCGTCCTGTGGATCTATGAGAGCAGCGCCAATGTGCGTGCACTTGAAAGTCAGCTTTCCTTGCAAAGCGGGGAAAGCTTGAAGCTTTGTAAGGTGATTTCAGATGATGGTACTGCTGAGTCTGGCAGGGAAGGACCCTTATCCTTGCCTCGTATCTCACCGCCCAGAGGTCTGGCACGGATCCTGGAGCTGCTCAGTCACTACCCTGCCTGGGTACCCGACAAGTAATGTTAACTTCCATCTGCAGGGACTAATTTTCATATCTCTGAAATTATTTTCAGGACGCAGCCTGCGCTGGATGAACTGAATTCTCCGTTCGGGTCCAACCCACCTGCAAAAACACCTCACACCTCGCAGAAAAGCAAGAAGGTGAAAGAGCTCAGCAAGCGCTCCAGGGATCAGATGATCATTGTAAGGTTCCCCGCGGGGCGCGCTGGGTCCTCGCGGTAGCTCGGTGGCTCGGAAACAAGAAATATGTCTTGAGGCCAACCGATAAGTAGATTTCCTTACGTGTAAACCTTAAACCAACCACGTAACAGAGCGGTGATTAACATATTTAGCACTAGACGAGGACAGGGTAGTAGCTGGGAAATACATTGTTATAGTTTCCCTGGGACTAACACTTTATTACATTAAGAGACTTATGGAACATAATACTGAAAAAAAAAACCAAAAACCCAAAGGGGGAACTGGGCCAAGGCCGTATGGATGCTATAGGAGGGAATTTGGCTGGATCCTTTTCCTTTCCCACGGCTTCCTGGCCCGCTGTGTGCGCGGCGTCAGCCACAGCAATGCAACCGCAGTGGCAAACGTCAGCCAAGGCAGCGCCGGAGCAGGAATGTGTGACCGAGAGCTGAGCCCCGACGCAGCTCGCTCTGCTAATGGTGCCTCTTTGGTAGCTCCATGTCCACTGTTGCCCTGCAGCATGGAGTGCTGATTTTGGAACCGGAGGAGGCCAGACGGTGTTGCCGAGGCTCACGTAGCCATCATGTGTATGGGTTTCCAGAAAAACACGCCCTCAGCGATGAGTAATTTTTTAATAAACCATTTGTTCTCACTTGGTGACATGCAGATGTTTTCAAGCCCGTTTCCTGAGGGAGCGGCGCTTATGTGATCATTCTCGTCTGCTGATCTGCCCTTTTTAGCACCTTTTGAGCCGTTTGGATGATTTCTGTCAAATTTGAGACCTCACAGATACAAATTCTTGAGTGTTTTGAAAGCCGGTCCCTGTGGAAGGGAGAAACCTGGGTGAGCGCCTGTGCTGAGAGGAAGGCAGCAGCGTGTGCTCAGCAGCCATCGCTGCCCCCAGCAGGGCTGGCTGGTGGCCACGAGCCCCACGAGGGACAGACCCTGCGTACTGTGACACAAGGGGAAGCCCGAGCAGGGACGTGGGGCAGGGAAAGCAGCCAGCGCAGCAAAATAAAACGAGTCCTTAACAAATTAGGCTTCACTTAAAGATCAATATGCTGTTTGATTGCACAACTGGCATTTGGTTCCTTCTCTCCCCCTCCGCGTGTACTGACAGAGATAAAAATGAGGTTATTTTTAGGTAACTGATGAAAAGACTATACAGAATTTTCCTTTGGTTATTTGTGGTGCTCTCCTACTTTATTTCCTCGGTGAGCATGTTGCTTATCTGTTTCAAGGCTTGTTCCGAATGATGCATTCATTGTGTTCCCTGGATAATTTAATGCTATGTAGCTCTGAATATTCTGCAAATAAGCAAAAGCTTGTCCTCCACAAATTCAAGCGAAAACAAATGCATGAATCTTTGATTTTTGTTATTAGAACCGATTCTCAACCTCATTCCTTATGCTGAACGTGGTTTTGACCAGCTTCAGAGCTCTTAACTGGCTTTGTTTCTCTCTAGGATGCTGGTCAGAAGCATTTTGGTGCCATAGTTTGCAAGTCGTGTGGCATGATCTACACGGCTGCTAGCCCGGAGGATGAAGCCCAGCACATCCAGCACCACGAGAGGTTCCTGGAGGCACTCAGATACGTGGTAAGGCTGGAGAAGATGGGGGGAAAGGGGGGTGGGATATCCAGGTACAACGTCGAGACAGCTGCAGGCCGTTTTGTCATCCAGAGGGGAGGTTAAAGTGTAAGTTAAGCATTTCCAGCAACTGTCTGCCTTCATCAGTTTGATGATTGTGACTTTATTCCTGAAAGCTGGAGTGGTTCTGATTACAGCCGTTTCTGCCAGAATCTTCGCTGAATCACTTCCTCTCTCTTGCTCGACCACTAACTTGTTTGTTTGGGTTTTTTTTTTCCCCCTCTGTGGCAGGGTTGGAAGAAAGAACGGGTCGTGGCAGAGTTCTGGGATGGGAAAATTGTATTGATTCTTCCAAATGACCCAAAATATGCCGTCAAGAAGGTACATGTTTGTTTATTTTGGGGGTTTACAATGTAGATTAGCTTTCTGCTGGCTCAGCCCCCGGCACTACCTCAGTGTGCGATCGTATGTCGCTCGCCAGCGCACAGGGCGAACAGGAGAGCCGAGTGGGGTTGTGGCAGCCATCTGGGTGGCTGTGGACACCCACCCTGACACATCCCACCCCTGCTGCCTGCGCTGAAGCTCTTTTTCTTACGTGACCAACACAACCCGATCCTTTCTGTCATGAGGACTGGAGTGAGAGGCAGCCGCGCTCTGCAAGAGGCGTAGGGAGATGAAGACACAAGTGAGATCCTGTTCTTTAGTGTCCTTACACAATTAGAGCCCGTTCCTGTGTAAGCACAGGATGTTTTGAGGGAATAAGTCCCCTTTCTGACAGCTTTCACACCAAAGAATGCGCCTGTTAGTTCCTAACACACCTCTCTGCTTTTGTTCTCTTAGGCAGAAGACGTGAGGGAAATTGTAGATAATGAATTGGGATTTAAGCAAGTTTCTTTGAGCTGCCCAGCCAAGACTAAAATATACTTGTTTGTGTCCAACGAGAAGATGATTGTTGGGTGCTTAGTGGCTGAATCGATCAAGCAGGTATGTGTTATTAATTGTATGGGGAGGGAGTGAAATTGCAGGCTAATAATGGGCCGTTTGTGTAAGCAGCTCTGTAGAGAGAGAGACCGGGGAGTCCTGGTGGACACCAAGTGGCCCATGAGCCAGCAATGTGCCCTTGTGGCCAAGGAGGCCAATGGCATCCTGGGGGGCACCAAGAAGAGCGTGGCCAGCAGGTGGAGGGAGGTCATCCTCCCCCTCTGCTCTGCCCTGGGGAGGCCACACCTGGAGTACTGTGTCCAGTTCTGGGCTCCCCAGCTCAAGAAGGACAGGGAACTGCTGGAGAGGGGACAGCAAAGGGCTACCAAGATGCTGAGGGGACTGGAACATCTCTGTGCTGAGGGAAGGCTGAGAGCCCTGGGGCTGTTCCGTCTGGAGAAGAGCAGGCTGAGAGGGGATCTCATCGATGCTCAGCAAGAGCTAAAGGGCGGGGGGCAAGAGGATGGGGCCAGACTCTTCTCAGTGGTGCCCGGGGACAGGACGAGGGGCAACGGGCACAAACGGGAACACGGGAAATTCCATCTCAACGTGAGGAGGAACTTCTTTCCTGTGAGGGTGGCAGAGCCCTGGCACAGGCTGCCCAGAGAGGTGGGGGAGTCTCCGTCTCTGGGGACATTCCACCCCGCCTGGACGCGTTCCTGTGCCACCTGCTCTGGGTGACCCTGCTCTGGCAGGGGGTTGGACGGGATGATCTCCAGAGGTCCCTTCCAGCCCCTGCCAGTCTGTGATCCTGTGATTTTCGTCCCCACAGGCTTTCCGGGTGCTGTCTGAGCCGGGAGCCGCGCTGTCCCCCGAGCAGGAGCAGGACGTGCTGCAGCACCAGCGGGCTTGGCGCTGCTCCACGGAGCCGGAACCCGCCGTCTGCGGCATCAGCAGGATCTGGGTGTTTGGGCCGAGGCGCGGGAAGGGCATCGCCCGTCGCATGGTGGACGTGGTCAGGTAGGGAACGGCGGGAGGGCAGCGGGGAGCTGGCATCCCACCTCGGGTTTATCCTTGGAGGGTGGGGGGGAAACGACGATTGCAGCCAAAAGTGGTTAGAAGGAACTCATGGAAAGGGATAAATTTGTGTCCTTAAGCAAGTCTGAAATCCCCACTTCATAGTGGAAGGATATCAAGTGGACAGATATTCTGTGTATATCTAATATTTAAGTAATACTTTCATTTAAAATCTGACACAAGTGTGGGCCAGGCTGTTAACTGCTGGGTATAACCGGAACATAGAGCTACACAGACTGGATTTTCCAAGAGAAACTGTGCTTCTTGGGGAAAAAAGTATTGTTGTGGTTTTTTTTTTTAATGGAGAAGTTGATGGGCCCAAACACTTGAGTCTGGCTGGGCAGGAAATTCCGAGCTTGAAAAGCTCAGACCAAGCTGGGAGGAAGACTTAAAAACTTCCCCTTGTCCATGATATGGACTGCCTTGAGGGGGAGCTTGGTAGTTCATGAACCTGTAGTAGCACGTACAAGGGGTGATGGCTTTAAACTAAAAGAGGAGAAATTCAGACTAGATCTAAGGAAGAAATTGTTCACAATGAGGGTGGTGAGCCCCTGGCCCAGGTTGCCCAGAGCAGCTGTGGCTGCCCCATCCCTGGAGGGGTTCAAGGCCAGGTTGGACGGGGCTTGGAGCAACCTGGGCTGGTGGGAGGTGTCCCTGCCCGGGGCAGGGGGTGGCACTGGGTGGCCTTTAAGGTCCCTTCCCACCCAAACCATTCTGTGATTCTATATGTATATACTTATAATCATAGATCACTGTATCTGGAGCTCAGTATTCTGAAAATCCCTCAGCCAGTGTTTGGTCTCTAGTTCTCCTGTGGCTAGCGTTTGATGTGCCAGTAGATGTGCTACCTCCGTGCCACCTTCCAGACCCGCAGGCCGTGTGAGCCAGCTGGACCTGGGTGACCTGTGGGTGCCTGGCAGAGTCCTGGCACTGCCGTGGTAGACTTCACTCAGGAACTGCTCCAAGATATTTAACTGAAACTTCTGGGTTTCCATGTAAAACTGTATTTGGGGGGTTTCTGCCTGTATTCAATCTTAGGTTATCCTTTTTGCTAATTTTAAAATGCCTCCTGGTTCCTGATTATGCCAGAATCTGAGAGGGCAAACTGGCATCTTGCAGCGATCCTCTGGTTGGAAAGCAAAGCAAAAGAACCTCCCAGAAGGGAGGGCGTAGCCAGGGGGGGTCGGGCTCTTCTCCCAAGGAACAGGCCATGGGACAAGAGGGAACGGCCTCACGTTGCGCCAGGGGAGGTTTAGGATGGATATTAGGAACTATTTCTTCCCGGAAAGGGTTGTCAAGCCTTGGAAGAGGCTGCCCAGGGCAGTGGTGGAGTCGCCATCCCTGGAGGGATTTCAAAGCCGGGCAGACGTGGTGCTGAGGGACGTGGGGTAGTGGTGGCCTTGGCAGCGTTGGGTCGATGGTTGGACTCGATGATCTGAAAGGTCCCTTCCAACCATAACGATTCTATGACAGAAGAAATAACAGCTCCCTGCCAAGGCGGGCTGGGGGGGGACACCGCTGCAGCCCCCCGACAGCTCTGCTCTCTCTTTCAGGAGCACCTTCATGTACGGCTGCTACCTCAGCACCCATGAAATCGCCTTCTCCGACCCCACGCCGGATGGCAAGCTGTTTGCGACGAAATACTGCCAAACCCCGCGCTTCCTTGTTTACAATTTTATGTATAACAACTGAGTTGGCTTGATTATTACAAGTTGAGGTTTGTTTAAATTGCCTAAAGTAATTTGATGTTTAAATTAACACTTCTTAAAGCGTTGTTACCTGGCTAAATGCTGTTCTCCTGCTGAGCGCTAGTTCTTCCTCCCCTCGTGAGCGAGCGGGGGGAGAGCGTGTCACTTTGTGTACAGAGTTGTGTTGTTTTTTAGTGTATGCTGTGGAACCTTGCTTGGATTTCATGTCGGTTTTGTTTCTTCTGAGATTGAATGTTATTGCAAGTAACTTAATTTCTTTAAAAGGTGTAATTAATATAAAGATGGCTGTTTTCTCCCTGATGTGTGGGGAACGTAACTCTGCGCTCTCTGCTGCGTGTGCGCTATAAAAGGCTGGGAGTTGCTAAATTTATGGAACAAGCAGTTGCTAAATTGATGTAGAGAGTAGGAGAGGTCTTAAAATGACTGATGTGTGTCAGGATTTCCCCCGGTGGGTAAGGCCTGGAACCCTCCTGGTGCTGTGCTGCCGGGGAAAGTGCCCCGGGGGCCGCCTGCTCAATAAAATGTGTGAAATGCTGCTTTTCGAGCTGGTTTCTGTGCGCAGGAGATGGAGGAAGGCTTCCAAATTTGAATGCTCTCCTCATTTGAAGAGTTCAGATGAGAAGGGAGCGGTGCCTGCAGGGAGGAACGGGACAAGTGCATGTCTTGCAACCTCTTTGTCTCCAGCCAGCTGAGGGCAGGAATTTCCCCAGCCACCGGGGGTTTTATTTAGGAAGTGTCCAAGAGATTGTTTGGTTTTTTTTTTTCTTGATCCTACATCCTCTTTTACCATGGTACGATCCTGCAGAACAGCCTGGTCTGTCAGGAAACCTTCTCTTTGAGAGACACACCCTCTCCTGAGGAGGAAAAACACACGCTTTCATGCTGAGATGAATAAAAACTATTTATTTTTAACATCTTGGTCCCAAAACTTGTTAATTCAACCCAGACAGAGAGAGGGATGGGTTTGAAAGCAGCTGTAACGTGACAACTAAAAGCACAACTATTGCACAGCGCGCGTAGCTTATTTTAGGTCCTGTGTGGAGGCGGGAGGGGATTGCTCGAGAAGCAACTTAGAGCAATCTCCTTCAACCAGCGGTTAGTGCTTAACGAGTTCAGGCTCCAGTTTTAACTACACAGGAAAAGGAAAAAAACTTCGAAGTTAAATCCTGGAGCTCCTACACTTGTGCCGCGGAGCTTGGGGACATCTTCGCTGTCCCCAAGCTCCGTGGCGCGAGTGCAGGAGCTCGGATGCTTTTATTCGTGGGCCAAACTTGCCTCCAAGGCTTCTACGATGCACGCGGCCGAGGGACGCTTTTTGGGGTCCTCGCTGGTGCAGACAGAGAAGAGGTCGATCACGTGTTGGTAGGATGAGTCCAGTTCCTCCATGTTGAGAGCCGGGCGGGTTCCCAGGGCTGCGTAGTAAGCTTCTTCGTCAAAGCAGTCTTCGTCGAAAGACTCGTCTGGACAGGAAGGTGGGGGGAAGGGTTGGGGCATGGGGCTTTGCACCCCGGCAGATCATAGAATCATCGAATCGTAGAATGGTTTGGGTGGGAAGGGACCTCAAAGCCCACCCAGTGCCACCCCCTGCCCTGGGCAGGGACACCTCCCACCAGCCCAGGTTGCTCCAAGCCCCGTCCAACCTGGCCTTGAACCCCTCCAGGGATGGGGCAGCCACAGCTGCTCTGGGCAACCTGGGCCAGGGGCTCACCCCCCTCACAGCAAAGAAGTTCTTCCCAATATCTCACCTCAATCTCCCCTCTTCCAGTGTCAAACCCTTCCCCCTCGTCCCACGGCTCCCCTCCCTGACCCAGAGTCCCTCCCCAGCTTTCCTGGAGCCCCTTGAGGGACTGGAAGGGGCTCCAAGGTCTCCCCGGAGCCTTCTCTTCTCCAGGCTGAACCCCCCCAGCTCTCTCAGCCTGTCCTCCCAGCAGAGGGGCTCCAGCCCTCCCAGCATCTCCGGGGCCTCCTCTGGCCCTGCTCCAACAGCTCCGTGTCTCTCCTGTGCTGAGGCCCCAGCGCTGGAGGCAGCACTGCAGGGGGGTCTCCCCCGAGCGGAGCAGAGGGGCAGAATCCCCCCCCGGCCCTGCTGCCCACGCTGCTGGGGATGCAGCCCAGGCTGCGGG
>VYZM01018144.1:46984-60758 GCA_013398915.1 Dromas ardeola
CTAGGCCGCCAGCCCACATTTGTGGGTCACGTCCCTTTTTTTTTTTTTTATTTTTTGTCCACCAGTATCCCCAAGTCCTTCTCAGCAGGGGTGCGGTGGTATGTGACCTACATGTCAGTTTTGCTATTCCTTTGTTAGTGCTAATTACTGCCTGGGCTACATTGTTATTTTTCCTTTGACTTAAATCGCTTATTTTGAAGCTGTTTCTAATGCTGTTCTCCCAGCAGAGTAACTCTGAGTCACCCCTGCGGAGCTGGCTGGGAAAAAGCTCTGCAGCCAAGAGACACTGAGAGCAGGAGAGCTGAGGAAACATCCCCCGGCTGCCTGGAGACAGAGGTAGAAAAACACAAGCCAGCCTGTGGGGCTGTGCCAGCGTGAAAGCATGAGCAAGAGGAGTTTTCCTTGTGCATCCCCTAAGATTTTTAGCTTTTTATTGCTCCAGGGCATGGATCTGCCCACAGGCAGCTGTAGCAGCCCCTGCCCCATCCCATCCTGTTGCTCCCCACCTTGTCTGCTCGGTGTAACTCAAAATGAGGGGGTGGCCAAGAAGGCCACCAGCATCCTGGCCTGTGTCAGCACTAGTGTGGCCAGCAGGAGTGGGGCAGTGACCGTCCCCCTGTGCTGGGCACTGGGGAGGCCCCACCTCGAGGGCTGTGTCCAGTTTTGGGCCCCTCCCGCCAAGAAAGCCCTTGAGGGGCTGGAGCGTGTCCGGAAAAGGGCAACGGAGCTGGTGAGGGGTCTGGAGCAGGAGTGTGGTGAGGAGCGGCTGAGGGAGCTGGGGGTGTTCAGCCTGGAGAAAAGGGGGCTGAGGGGAGACCTTCTCGCTCTCTGCAACTCCCTGGAAGGAGGGGGTAGCCAGGGGGGGTCGGGCTCTTCTCCCAAGGAACAGGCCATGGGACAAGAGGAAACGGCCTCAAGCTGTGCCAGGGGAGGCTTAGGATGGATCTCGGGAACAATTTCTTCCTGGAAAGGGTTGTGAAGTGTTGGAAGAGGCTGCCCAGGGCAGTGGTGGAGTCGCCATCCCTGGGGGGATTTCAAAGCCGGGCAGACGTGGTGCTGAGGGACATGGGGTAGTGGTGGCCTCGGCAGCGTTGGATTGATGGTTGGACTCGGTGATCTGAAAGGTCTTTTCCAACCGAAACAATTGTACGATTCTGTGATAAATCCCCACTTGGGTGTGCAGGAGGTGCCCAAAGTATCTCAAAGTGCTTCCCCTGTGCTGTCAGAGGCGAGCGGGTGTTTGGCAGCGTGGGCCCATCCCCGAGCACCCTTGGCCGGGGCACAGCACACTCACTTTAGCTTCTTTTCCAAAAGGCTCAGCTGCCCTAAATATTTTTGTGCGCTATTTCAAGCACGATGTCATTTGAAGCTTTTCTGGCCACACCATTTCGGTGGTATCTCCCCGGCATCCGGCACATAGCTAGAGCCTGGCAGATTGCTCCTACGCTGCTGTGACAGCAAAGGACATGGGACAGAGCCGGGGCACGGCCGAGCACACCGTGGGGCTCTTGGGGGAGCAGCAGTCGGGCTCAGGAACATCTTTCAAGCTCAGTGAACCGCGCTGACGAGCAGCAGGATTTGGAGTAGCTCTTTCCAGCCGTTAGACAAGCAGCTGGAGCACTTAGAAAGAGCTCTGGTTCGCAGCGATTAATTACCGTCATTTATCAACTTCTCATTCGGAGTTAAAAAGCTAAATGAAGCTAAAAGCAGCCCTTGCACAAATGCTGAACACCACCGACAGGCGCAGAGCGGCCTCAGGGTGGTGCTGAGCACCTCGGTGCTGCAGCAGACTCCCTGGTGAGCTCCCTCCGCGGAGAAGCAGAGCTGGGATACGCAGCGTACGCGGATTTGCAAGCCCTTCGGATGGCACCCAAGGGAAACCCAGCATTTTGGGGGTACTAACACGCTGCAAAAATGAACCCTCCTAAAAAAGGAAAGCATTTCTAGGAGAAGTTGCTCAGAAGCAAGGTATAGAGACAAACCTTCGTCATCGAGGTCATCGTCCAGGCTGAGGTGGGGCACAGAGAGGGTCATCATTTCCCAGAGAGTCAGCCCAAAAGCGAAGATGTCGGCCTTGTCGGTGATCACGCCGTCGTCCTGCAGAGCCTCCTTGGGCTTCCAGGGCTCGGTGCCCACATAGCACAGCTCCGGGTCACTCACTGGAAGGGAACAACGCGGCTCGGGTGGCTGCGGGGACTTGCAGACACAGCAAGACACCGTCTGTAGCTCAACCCTGCTGATGAAGAGGTGAGAAATCACCTGCATTTTACCTTTCCCCAGCTTTGTTTTGCCCCCGAGGAGGCAGGACCGGGGTGACAGGGGGCCTTCCCTGGGCAACCCCAGGGGACAAAGCTGACGCCCCCCGCAGTGCTCCCGGGGCTCCCTCAGCCTCCACCACACGGTTCCTCCCAGCCACGCAGTCCTGGTTTCTTCAAGTTCTCGCCACTTTGTTCAATTTAATGCCGCCTTGGTCTTAATGACCCTTGGGAGAGCAGAAGCCATCAGCTCTCAGCCTGACGAAGGAAAGGCCAGCTCTGCCTCCGTCCCCTCTATCCCTCTCCCAAGAGGAGGGTGCCACATTTTCCCCCCTCTCTCCTTAGCAAATTCCCGAGCTGCTCGAGAAATGTTTCTCTCGCAGGGCTGATCTCCAAAGCCCGGCCTGGAAAGAGAAGCGAATGCCCAAATCCCTCAGCGCTTCACGGGCTGTTGCGCTTTAATCCTTGGCTGCCACCCGCCGGGGACCCAGCACCTTCGTCGTCGGTGGGTGCCCGTTGTCTCCGCAAGACCCCATCGTCAGGGCTGGGTGGGGAGGACTTTTTCCTGTTAAACCAGCCCAGAAACGGGTACTTGAACCACGCTCCTCTCCGGGAGATTACAGCGGCGCGCTGCCTCCACCTCTCTCGCTCCTTATAAAAGGGAGCAGCTACTAATAAAAATGTAATAGAGCGGCTTTATAAATTATGAGGCTGTCGCAGGCCCAAGTGCTGTGTAAAGTGGCAGAGAAACGCATTCTTGTAATTAACCCAAACACAGTCCTGCTGTTCACAGCCAAGCCACGACGCCATTAGCCATCTGCTTCTCGTTTACATGAAGTCTTTATAACGCTTGCATTTGGCTCATGCTTCCTTCTACCCCTACGAGAAAGACTCATTTACTTAACGCTCTGGCAAGAGAATCTCCTCCCCAGGGTCTGGGGAGGGCCCCGATCCAGCACCCCTCGTACAACGGCGTTCCTGCCCCTGGGAATGAAGTGCCGGGTCCTGCTCTTGGGTCACACCAGCCCCATGGACGCTCCAGGCTGGGGGCAGAGTGGCTGGAGAGCTGCCCGGCGGAGAACGGCCTGGGGGTGTTGGTCAACAGCGGCTGAGTATGAGCCCACAGTGTGCCCAGGTGGCCAAGGAGGCCACCAGCATCCTGGCCTGTGTCAGCACTAGTGTGGCCAGCAGGAGCGGGGCAGTGACCGTCCCCCTGTGCTGGGCACTGGGGAGGCCCCACCTCGAGGGCTGTGTCCAGTTTTGGGCCCCTCACCCCAAGAAAGCCCTTGAGGGGCTGGAGCGTGTCCAGAGAAGGGCAACGGAGCTGGTGAGGGGTCTGGAGCAGGAGTGTGGTGAGGAGCGGCTGAGGGAGCTGGGGGTGTTCAGCCTGGAGAAAAGGGGGCTGAGGGGAGACCTTCTCGCTCTCTGCAACTCCCTGGAAGGAGGGGGTAGCCAGGGGGGGTCGGGCTCTTCTCCCAAGGAACAGGTGATGGGACAAGAGGGAACGGCCTCAAGTTGCGCCAGGGGAGGTTTAGGGTGGATATTGGGAACAATTTCTTCCCGGAAAGGGTTGTCAAGCCTTGGAAGAGGCTGCCCAGGGCAGTGGTGGGGTCGCCATCCCTGGGGGGATTTCAAAGCCGGGCAGACGTGGTGCTGAGGGACATGGGGTAGTGGTGGGTTTGGCAGCGTTGGGTTAACGGTTGGACTCGATGATCTGAAGGGTCTTTTCCAACCGAGACCATTCTGTGATTCTATGAACGTGCAGGCGCGGAAGGGCACGAGACAGACATCACAGGTCTGGAAAATTTACACCGGACCTTCTGGAGATCCCTCCACCCACGCACGGTGCAAACCCCTCGCCAGCCCTTCCTTGCGAGGACGCGGGAGGGTGAGCGTACAAACCCTGGCAGCCGCCCAGCACCCAGCTGCCCATCCCGGCCACCCGGCTTACCGGTCATGTTCTCATCCAGGGGCAGGGACATTCCCACGTCACAGATCTTGATGGTTTCAAAGTCGCCTTTAACGACCACGTTGGAAGACTTGATATCTCCGTGGAGCAGTTTCTTATCGTTGTGAAGATACTGAGAGGCAGAGAGGAGCCGTTACTGCCCACTCACGGACACGGCGATGGAGAGGCAGGAGGAGCCATCCCCTTTGGACAACAAAACCCCAACTTCTTCATGTTTAACAGCTTTAGCCTGAAAATCTCAAGGATGGGTCTACACCTACTTTAACCCCTACAAAACACAGCGCGGGTTGTTCCGCCCAGCCGAGTTTTGGAGACTTTTCGTGAAAGGCTGCGAGAAGCACCTGAGAGCGGGTGGGAAGCGCAGGCGATAGCTGGTGGCCAAGGACACGGTCACCGCGTTGTCTCCCCACAGCTCAAAGCCACCTCTCAGCCAGGGCGGCCTGTGCTTTACCCCGAGGCCGGCACAGCCGTGCTGAGGCTCAGAAGCTGTGCTGTGGTTCAGAGTCTCCGTTTTCCCCTTTTTTCCCTAAATTCAACCTCAGCGCGGCGAGAGGAGGCACCAAGCGGCACCACCGGCCCCAGCTGACCACTCTCACTGCCAAGCCCAGCTCCCTGCAGGGGCCAGCAGCCAGCCCGGCTGGCTAGCAAGCAGGAACAGCGGGTAGCCCCAGGGGCGGGCAGCAGAACACGCGTGACAAAACCCCTGTTGCATCTCTTTCTGTATGACTTCAGTCTCAAGCTTTAGGGATATTTTCACCCTAATCTGTACAGCACCCCGGTAAAAAACCCCACCGAGGCTGGACACGGAGCGTCAGAGCGTCTGCCCTCCGTCGTGCCTGGCCCTCTCACACACCACGTTCATTTATTTTTCCAGTGTCACCGGTGGATACGATTCCGCACAGAACGGTTACGGTTAACGCTAAACGTACCTTCAGCCCCCGCGCCATGCTCAAGGCAACTTTGAAAATGGTGGCAGCAGGGAAAGGGCCCAGCTTTTTTTCCCGTCTTTCTTCAAGTAAGTAACAGAGGGATTTTTCTCCTCCGTACTCCATGGCCAGACACATGCTTCCGTCGTTGGCCTCGGTAAACGCACGGTAACCTTCCAACAGAGATGGATTTGTGAGAAAGCCGAGGGAGGCAGCAGCATTCGCACGTGCTCAACGGCTTGACGGAGCCAGAGCTTTTGGGGCTGCTCCCCAGGAGCTTCCCCGGCGGCTCCAACCGACCCCAAGCAAATTCACACCCCAGGGACCCGGCTCGCGGCGTTACGTGGTGAGGTGAAGCCACAGGAATGTCCATGGAGGCCCCAAGAAAGGCCATGAGCCACAAACCTTGTTGGGGTAAAGAAGCTGCCTCCCCCAGGGAGCCCACAGACCGCCCCCCACCCCCGTCACTCCCCAGGTCAGGTTGGAGCCTGTGCCAGGGCAGGGAGGCCCTGGGAGGTTTATCCCGATCTTTAAGAGACAGAGAACCAGGAGAAAGGAGGTCGGAGAACAGCAGCAGATCTGCAGGACCAACACAGAACCATGGAATAGAATCACAGGATGGTTTGGGTGGGAAGGGACCTTAAAGGCCACCCAGTGCCACCCCCTGCCCTGGGCAGGGACACCTCCCACCAGCCCAGGTTGCTCCAAGCCCCGTCCAGCCTGGCCTTGAACCCCTCCAGGGAGGGGGCAGCCACAGCTGCTCTGGGCAACCTGGGCCAGGGGCTCACCCCCCTCACAGCAAAGAAGTTCTTCCCAATATCTCACCTCAATCTCCCCTCTTCCAGTGTCAAACCCTTCCCCCTCGTCCCACGGCTCCCCTCCCTGACCCAGAGTCCCTCCCCAGCTTTCCTGGAGCCCCTTGAGGGCCTGGCAGGGGCTGGAAGGGCTCCCCGCAGCCTTCTCTTCTCCAGGCTGACCCCCCCCAGCTCTCTCAGCCTGTCCTCCCAGCAGAGGGGCTCCAGCCCTCCCAGCATCTCCGGGGCCTCCTCTGGCCCCGCTCCAACAGCTCCGTGTCTCTCCTGTGCTGAGGCCCCAGCGCTGGAGGCAGCACTGCAGGGGGGTCTCCCCCGAGCGGAGCAGAGGGGCAGAATCCCCCCCCGGCCCTGCTGCCCACGCTGCTGGGGATGCAGCCCAGGCTGCGGGGGGGTTCTGGGCTGCCAGCGCACGGTGCCGGCTCATGGCCAGCGTTTCCCCCCCCAGCACCCCCAAGCCCTTCTCTCAGGGCTGCTCTCCATCCCTCCATCCCCCAGTTGCAAAGATAAGGCGCCACAGGAGCGAGACAAAGGGCAGGGGGATGTTTGGGAAAGCCAAGCCCTCGTCTCACAAGGGCCATTGCAGAAAGTTAGTCTTAACTGTCATCTGATCTTTCTTCGTCCATGTTTTACTCCTATCTGTAAACAATACTCTTCAGGTGGAGTCATAAATGGCAAAGCCTTGCATAACGGCATAGCAAAAAATCTTATCCTGTAAATGATTTATGGCACCTTTTAAAAAAAAAAGCCGTGAAATGTTTGCAGCGTGAAAGGTCAAGTCTATCTTTGCTCTTAAACTCCTGCCAGAAGCAAGACGTGCCATTTTAGGGATACAAACAAAGTTCTTTGCAGGCAGCATTTCTAATACCAGCAACTGCACCGAGATGGTTTAAAGCACAAATAAAAGGAAAGTCAAACAAAGCTGCCGTTCTGACCGGTGGGAGAGATTTTTAGACAAGATAAGAGCAGAAATTAAACACAGACTTGAGCAGCTTCTCAACATATTCCTACCATTGAGAGCCAAGAGCGTGACAGAGCCTCGATTGTCCCTCACAAAGGTGTGTCCCCAGGGTGGGCTCTGCGGGAGTCCCACCGGCACCGTTTGTGCCGGGTGACTCACCCAGATAACCACCGCGCGGTGACTGCGTCCCTCTCAACAGGCAACAAGTGCCAAGGGGCTCCAGCCACGAGCCAAATTTTTGGGCAAACCCCATTGCTTTAATCTTGCACGGGGTCGGAGGAAGAGCCTCAGGCGTCCACCCCTGCGGCACGGCGGCAAGGCAGGGTCCTGTAGTGTGGGGGCTCCTGCAGATGCCACCAGCATCCTGGCCTGTGTCAGCACTAGTGTGGCCAGCAGGAGTGGGGCAGTGACCGTCCCCCTGTGCTGGGCACTGGGGAGGCCCCACCTCGAGGGCTGTGTCCAGTTTTGGGCCCCTCCCGCCAAGAAAGCCCTTGAGGGGCTGGAGCGTGTCCAGAGAAGGGCAACGGAGCTGGTGAGGGGTCTGGAGCAGGAGTGTGGTGAGGAGCGTCTGAGGGAGCTGGGGGTGTTCAGCCTGGAGAAAAGGGGGCTGAGGGGAGACCTTCTCGCTCTCTGCAGCTCCCTGGAAGGAGGGGGTAGCCAGGGGGGGTCGGGCTCTTCTCCCAAGGAACAGGCCATGGGACAAGAGGAAACGGCCTCAAGTGGCACCAGGGGAGGTTTAGGATGGATATTGGGACTGATTTCTTCCCCGAAAGGGCTGTCAAGCCTTGGAAGAGGCTGCCCAGGGCAGTGGTGGGGTCGCCATCCCTGGGGGGATTTCAAAGCCGGGCAGACGTGGTGCTGAGGGACGTGGGGTAGTGGTGGCCTTGGCAGTGTGCGGTTGATGGTTGGACTCGGTGATCTGAAAGGTCTTTTCCAACCTAAACAGTTGTATGATTCCACCACCAACCACACTGCCCTGCCGGCCCAGGCGCACTCCCAAGTCCCCATCACACAGGACAAGGCTAATTTAATTTAATAAAGTCCACAGTGGACCCGACCAAAGGTGCAGCAGCCCAGCAACCCATCCCCAACACCCCGGGACGGGGCAAGGACACTGTGCGTCCTCCCAGGCATCACACCCCGGGGCTCCGGACCCCCGGAGCCGGACGGGGAGGTCTGGAACCCGGGGAGGACAGAGGAACCCCGCGGCAGCCTCGTGTCACATCGCCTGGCCCCAGAACCGGCTCCAACAGCTCCATCTGCAATTTGTGACACGGGTTGTGCCGGAAACTTACCCACGATGTTGGGATGCTGGAGGTTTTTCAAGATCTTGGCTTCTTCGGTCAGTCTCTGCTGATAGACGCTTTGCTGGCTCTTGTTGCATTGGGAATTGACTTTTTTCACAGCCCACGGGGAGCGAGACAAACCTCTGGGAGATCTGCAGGGGGAAAATCCACACCGGTGTCGCAACCAGCAGCGCGGGTACAGCTCGCACGGGTCCCCGAGGAGCTATTCTGGAGAGCGCCTGCCTTTATTTTGTAGAATTAATAAAGAACGGTGCTAAAATAAACTGAAGTCTGCTCACGTGCACACCTCGGAGGTGCACAGCAACGCTTCGCCCGTACACAGCGCTCCTCCATCGAATTTCCAAGCATTTTAGAAAAGGAGATTTATATCACTGATATTTATCCCTCAATTTCAGGCAGAGGAGCGGAGGTTCGGGGAGGGAAGCAGCTTGCCTGGCAGAGCCAGGAAGGGAGCCCAAATCCCTGAATTCCAGGCCGGGGAAAGGCTGATTGTTACAGAAATTACGTGTGCCAGCCACCATAACAGGGTCTGGCCACCCAGAGGGGACTCTGGGCAACCACTGCCAGACATCGGACCCTGTCATCGTCCAATTGCGGGCGTGGGGTGAGTTCACCTGGGAACTTTGGAGAGGGGTGTTGAGGGAGATTAATTGTTTAGCAGAAATAAGTAAGTTTTAAGTAGAATAAATTAATTAGGATTATAATTTGGTGTGATTTGTGCTGCTTGCTTAGCTCGACTTATCCGGAGTAGCTGGATTTGCTGCAACCTTTAGGCCGTGAGAAAGGTATTCTTAATAATTTTCCTAGCAGCCGGTACGGTGTTGTTTAGTCTTTTAGCACGGGAAAGTGCTGGATATCACACGGATGTTTTGGTAGCGTTTCTTTCAAGTCCGGGACTCTTCGGTTTCCCCGCGTTCTGCCAACAAGGGCAGGTGCACCAGGAATGTAAACCAGGAGACACGGAGGCTCCAACCCTCGGCTGAAACCAAATGAACCAGACAAGATCCTGCCTGGGCATGGGAAAAGAATCCCATAAGATGTTAGAAGAGCCCAGACCAAAAATCACTGTTGGACCAAAAGACGCGTGGACGGCGCGTGTAGAAATCACAAGGCTGTAATTGCCCAGGGGTTTCTTTGTTCGGGGTCCCTCTCTTTGGAGGCACCCAGCTGGGCTGGCCTTGCTGCTGGACCTTCTAATTCGATTAATTATTTTATGAAATTTGACCCAGGAAACCGAGGGTTGAGCCTGAAGAAGGAGAAAGCGCCCGGGAGCGCGTGTTTGCGACACTGAATGGTGCGTGAAGGCTCAGGCAGCGGCTCCTCCTTTAACAACGGGAGGCAATGATCCACGAATGGTAAAATTCCGCTACTAAATTCTAAATATTCCGAGTCCGAGAGGGTTCGAGTCCCACCTTGGCAGCGCTGGGATCGGTCCGTGTGGCCTGATCAGCATAAGGCGCACAAATTTGCCATACAGATACGGGGAACAGCCTAGAGAAGGGGATGCCCTTGGCCAAGATACTCGAAAATTGGAGGCAAATTGATGGCACAGCAGAGCTAGTGGAAAAAAACCCAACCAACCAACGAGCAATACATTGCGTAGGGAAGACTGGCCAGCACTTGGAGGAGCTGGGGGTGTAGGATCCTTCGAATTAAAGAAATTTGCTACTCAGAAGATTTTAGCAGATGAAAAACCTCCGGAAAGGGATTATTGGTATGTACGGGACACAACACCACCCCGCAGCGCCGGGGGTTTGGTTATGTGGGCAAACCCAATGCCGCAGTAAAGGGAAGATGCGGGTCGATGCGCATCATGATTTTTTTAATATTTGTTTGGGATATATCTATCCTGGGCGATGTTAAGCTGGTTTTGAGAGAGTTATTCCATCCAGACAGAAAGATAATTGAAAAAAAAAAAAAAAAAAGTGGGATCAACCCTACAGGCAGGGGGAAATCGGACTGCCTGGCCTCAGGATGGCCCTAAGTGGGATTATAATAATTAAAGAGATAATTGCCAAATGGGTGGTTAGAAACGTGATAAGTCTGATTAGAGTCTGGGAGGAGAGAGGAGTGAATCGCGTGCAAGTACAGGAATGTAGAATCCAGAGGAACACCCTGCAGCTACCGGGGAAGGCGGGAACAGGCTTCGCTGACGTGCCGGGGAACGGCTCTCCAGAATTTTAACAACGAATTGGCGGCAAATGTGCTCGTGGACCAAACCTGCAACTATTTGAAGGATCAAATGCCAGGGTGGCAAAGAGAATATTTGAAAGATATGAGATTGCCTGGAGGGTTTATACTTTGGACAGGGTGTAGGTGGTTTGTTACATGCCAGCAAGACACACAGAGATTGCTGGAAAGATGCGGTTTGTCCACGTGCTGCTTGAGCAGGAAAAGGTCACCACGCGTCTCTAAGCTTCAGCTGCGCCAGCAGAAAGTAAAATATTTAGAATTAATATTAACAGAAGGACAAAGATTAAGAGACCCAGAACGGGGCCAGGCTATTGTAGAAACACCTCGCTCAGGAACGCAGAAAACACAAGTGAGGATTTTTAGTAGGATACTGCAGACCCCGGACTCCGGGGCCAGGGGATTTAAGGAAGCCTGGACAGAAGCTAAGGGCAGACGAAACGGAGCCCGTACGTTGAGAGAAATAAGCTGAATA
Organism: Dromas ardeola; assembly: GCA_013398915.1. Classification (NCBI taxonomy): domain Eukaryota; kingdom Metazoa; phylum Chordata; class Aves; order Charadriiformes; family Dromadidae; genus Dromas; species Dromas ardeola. The sequence continues at coordinate 57,880 of VYZM01018144.1, forward strand.
AAACACAGCAGGGACTGCTGGCACCTGAAATCATCTTAAGTCTGATTATTCGAAATCACGAGCTTTGGTTGGCAATAGTAGGAAGCCGTAACCTCGCAACACCCTGAGCTTCGGCTGAACTCCTCCTCAGCCCCAGAAGAATGGCTGGTGGCTTTGCGTGACTTTGATATATTGTAACTTAACTGGCAGAAATAAATCGTGTAAGTAATATTAATGAAGATTGTATGCTTAAGCAATATGAATGAGAGTCACCGTTAGGATCAAAGGAAAGGGAACTATAAATCTTGGAGATGGAGAAAGGGGCTCACTCCACCTGGAGCCAGCAGAAGATGGATGAGATCCAGGTGCAGATGGGACAAAAAGCTCGTGAAACTGTGGAAGAAGGGAAAGGCGCCCGCACCCAAACTCCAGCCATCGAAGAGGAGACGTTAAGGACACACACTTGTGTGAACAGGGGCACGGACAGCTTATATCGTACATTGTGAGGCTTTAAAAAGAACAGGAAAATAACCGAGGGGGTCCCAGCTCCAGCCGTAGCGCTATTAATGAAAAGTATTTCCATAAAGGAATCTGTCTTTTGGCTTATGTGAGAACCTGGAGTCGCCCCTGCGACGGTGGCTGGCACGTGGGATTTCCGTAACGCTGCTGGGGTGATCCCAAAACCACGGGCTCCTTCCCAGCACTCATCCCTCCAGCGCAGACGGGACAACTGGAAATGGAAATTCCCCCCCTTTCCTCCACTCCCTGCCCACTCGAAGGGGCGCAGGCAGCACCTGAAGGTCGGTGACGGCAGCGCTTTCTTGCTCAAAGCTCAAACATTGTCCATCCCTTATATTATTCCAGGGGAAAAAAAGGTGCTGAGCCCCGTTCCCGAGCCCCACACGCACCTTTTCATCAAGTAGACATTGACGCCAGTGCCGTACCCGAGCTTCTGCATGAAGGGAGAGGCCGGGATAGTGACAGAAACCGGTCCTCCGTCTAAAAAGAAGAGAGAAACCCAGGAATGACCCCACGCAGCAGCTTCTCCCGAGGAGCTTTGATGCTCTAACCACAAATCGCACCTGTGGCTCTACCACGTGCAGAACCAGTGCAGGTTTTTAGAAAAGCTCCTTTCCAAACCCCCTTTTCCCCCAATATCATACCAAATTCAAACTCCAGTCCCACTGAGCTGCCACCACCACCCTCGTTAGGTTTCTCACCCGATTTCCAGTTTCTTTTTTCAAGAGGAAACGGCCTCAAGTTGTGCCAGGGGAGGTTTAGGATGGATATTGGGAACAATTTCTTCCCGGAAAGGGTTGTGAAGCCTTGGAAGAGGCTGCCCAGGGCAGTGGTGGAGTCGCCATCCCTGGAGGGATTTCAAAGCCGGGCAGACGTGGTGCTGAGGGACGTGGGGTAGTGGTGGGTTTGGCAGCGTTGGGTTAACAGTTGGACTCGGTGATCTGAAAGGTCCCTTCCAACCCAGACAATTCTATGGTTCTGTGACTTCTCTCTTTGAAGTTTTATGTTCAAACCCGATCTCAGGTGCAGCTTTTTGGTCACGTCTGCTCTCCAGGCTAAGCAACTCAGCTGGGTTTGGCCGGGATGGAGTTAATTTTCCCCGCAGCACCTCATACGGGGCTGGGGTTTGGATTTGTGATGAAAACAGTGTTGGTAACACCGGGATGATTTAGTTCTTGCTGAGCAGCACTTGCACAGCGTCAAGGCCTTTTCTGCTTCTCCCCAGTGAAGGGCTGGGGGGGCACAGGGAGTTGGGAGGGGACACAGATGGAAAAAACTGACCCAAGGGACATCGTGCTCAGCAATAAAACTGGGGAGAAGGAAGGGGGGACGTTTGGAGTGACGGCATTTGTCTTCCCAAGTCACCGCTAGGCGGGACGGGGATGGCCAAACGCACAGAATCATAGAATAGAGTAATTCGGGTTGGAAGGGACCTTTAAAGGTCACCTGGCCCAACCTCCCAAAAAATATGGATGGCTTCACGAACTTGCATGTGGCAAAGACGACACCTGCCGATGGGAAGCAGCGAACGAATTCCTGAGTTTGCTTGGCTCGTGCGGGCAGCTTTTCTTTACCTGTTAAACTGGTTTTATCTCAATTTAGGAGTTTTCTCATGATTCTTGCCCCCCTCCTGCTGGGATGCTGAGCTCCCTACGAGGGTGAAACCACGACGCCCACCCTGCCAGGTGGCTTTAACAGCCATCGCCCCCTGCAGCAAAGCGCAGGGACCACGGCAAAGCCTTCGCTCTCCCTCTGGAAATATTTAGGGCTGACGCCTGAACTCCGCTCACCAGGTTTCTCCCTGTGCACCAGGTTGTTCTGAGACTTGAAGGCCTCCATCACTGCAAACCCCTACAGCAGAGGGGAGACTTTATTATTATATTATTATATTTTAGACTTTACTACACCTCCACCCCCAAAACCGCTGAGGGGAACCGCTCCGGAGGACTGGGGAGCAGGAGCCATGCAGGGCTCCAGCCCTAACCTGCGTATGGGCACTACAGGTACCACGAAAATACATTAAAGGACATAAATTACATAAATGACACGCGTTGGGAATTCTCAGCTCCACGGGAACCCTCCTTCGCCAGTGTCACCTCTCAGTTTGTCACCGCTGTGTCCCCTGCGGGGCCAATCACCCCAGGGCTGGCTCGCAGAGGGGGAACGAACCCTGTAACGGCTCTGGGGGCGGCTCGGAGTCTGGGACCAGTGTCCCGAGGGAACTGGGAGGCAATGTGGCACCAAGGGAGGGAGCTGGTGGCAGGGGGAAGCATCCCCAGGCTGCTCCCACTGGGACAGGGTCCCCCCCAGCCCTCAGCACAGGCGGCACCACGGCAAAGGGGGGCCTGAGGGTCCCGCCTCTGGGGTGATGGGGGCGATCC
>VYZM01018145.1:7589-24547 GCA_013398915.1 Dromas ardeola
ATATTATAAAAATGGGGGGAGGGTGATCAAGCTTTTGGTATAATTTTTGTCAGTAGACACTGAAGTCATTAACACATGGTGAATCAGAAAGATTTTAAGAAAACGGTACTCTCATTGACCTCCGGGGAATACTTTACATGCATTGAATTAGTAATTATTTCATGAAGTGAGATATCAGTGACACAACCATACTTTTAAAATATTAGCAAACGTGGGGGGTTTTTTGGTCCAGAAAATGGTACATTCCAGAAGAAAGGAAAAAATTTCAGAGTTAATAAGGCATACCATGGTGTACTGTATCACATGCAACTATGATTCATGTCTGACTAGTGGTTAGGATATTCAAAGTAATATATATGTTATTGTTATGTGAACCACTGCTACAGCGCCCTCCTTATTACACAGACTCTGGAGTGAGTTAAGGCGTCAGCAAAAATTTTCACTGCACTATCATTTGCTTTTAGGGATACTGACAGACTAAGAATTACATTTAAATATTGCTGGTTTTTATCTTCAAACTAGAAATCCTCATTTATGCTAATTATGTTCCAATTTAAAATCTGAAAGAGTAAAATCCTACAAAATTAAGTTGTTTATAATGTTTTAAAACTCGTATCTCAAACAGCCTCCTACCCACAGGTTTTTAAATCTAAATCCTAATTTTTCTCTTCCACCACATTTTCCTTACCCTTTTATCCCACGTCTTTCCTTTACCTTACATCTTATATCGAAAGATTAAAACCAAATACAATCTATAGCTTCTATATGGCAAAAGGTGATTCTCAGCATATGAGCAAAGATACTACTCCAAGGGGGAAAAATAAAAACAAAATAGTACACCTCCCTTCTAAGGAATTTTTTTGTTGTTGCATTAAAATGGTCAGTTAGAGTCCCTGATCTGAGTATTTACATAACTGTTTTATTATTTTATGTCCTCACTGCATTTTATCAGAGGTAATACCACAGCTTTATTCTGCTTTATTATCTGCTTTCAGCTATTCAAACTTTATATTTTATAAAACATCGTTTCGTTGCAATATCAATGAACTGTTAGGCACTCCATAAATGAACATCACACCACTCAATATGGCAGTCACACACACAAAAAGATTAGATGTGACAATTTCTATTTTCCATATTATCATTTACTTGAGAACTTCTTAAACATTTTAGGAAAACTTTTTTTTTTAAAAAAGGTGGGGTTTTTTTATATATATATGCGTTCATGTATACACACACACACACACACACACACACACACACACACACACACACACACTGGAGAGCGTGTTCGAGCTCAATTCAGAACCATGCTCAAGCTCTGCATGGGAGATTAATATTAAATATAGTATGGGATTAAGCAATTTAAAAGTAGTGAAGAGAGAAATACACACACTGTGGAATGTAACTGATAAAAAGATTTTTAAAAGCATGAAGCTCTAGTAGCATAGCCAAACATTCAAGTGTACAGTCAAAAATTGAATGCCTGGTGAATAATGCAGCATGCAATCTTACATGCCCCATAACTCCACGCATTCTAAAGTATATCGTTACTGGTTTCTCAAAATAACTGTGTAGATACCCTAACACAGCTATAAAACCAAGGTTTATTGGAATAAAACACTTATCTCCAATTGTGAAAGCTAAAAATCCATGGGTTTATGTCATCTAGAAAGTATTTTATTCTTCCAGTGACAGAAGCATTTATTTAAGGCTCATTGTTTTGAACTATGTACACCTACATACTGCCCAGCTTCTTTTCCCTATTCTGACCACTCTGAACCCAGAAAATATTGTAGTAATTGAAAAAATACCAGTGGCTTATGTATTCTGACACGCTAAATTCCCACCTGTATGCATTCGTAATTGGTATTTTAAGATAAACTTAAGAGTGGCTTTTAAAATCCTGAGAAAGAACACACTTGTTCAGGATCCTGAACTACGTGCAAGTCTAACAGTATGTAGGACCACAATATTTCCAATTTACCCTGGTCCAAACTGAACCATGGGGACAATTAAAGTACTTTTGGTAAACACTGCTCACTGCAAAAGTCTAGTCTTCTACCAGCATTTGTTTGTTGTCTTTCAAACAGTTCAGTAAATCACTGAATCTGTCATCATCGCTGTCATCATGGTTTGAATAAATGAGTTTGTCCTGTAACTGAGGTGACCAATGTTGAAAAGATGATTTCACAAAACTAGTCTAACTTCTGATACCAAGTCAAAAGCAGATCTAAAAATATAGAACTGATCTTTCCTACACATACACAAATACATGCTTTGCTTTCTATGAGATCCATCAAAAGCTGCTGAAATTGAGGAAGAGACAGGTCAAGGAAAAGATACTGCCTTCACAAAGTCCTGAATCAGATTAATCAAATCTATGAATAAATCCAATCCAGTTAAACAGAGCCTACACAAATGTGTCTTTATGATCAAGACCTAAAGGAGTAGCTCAGAGACAGCTTGACCTTCCCTCCCTCTGACCATCCAGTCTCTCACTCTTCAGAGAGCTCATTTAGCAAACAAAGAGGATTCTAGGTTGGCTTTCCACTGATTTTTTCAAACCGAACCAGGGTGAGAAGAATACTAGAGTTGCTGCAGAGGAAACAGCTGTACACAGCCAAAGATAGCAAGAAGACGATGCACATGTGCCATTCCTACGCTGGCAGAAGCTACGCTGCCTTAGATTGTCTAATGGGACTTCAGAAATGCTGTGGCTGTATCTAATTTCCTCATATTTGTTGGTCGGAGTCAAAGCTTAAGCTTAGCACAAAACACTTGCATTACTAAATGTAAGATTTCATAAGAATATTTAATAAAATTAAGTAAAAATCCCTATACAGAAACACATACAGTACTCAAAAATACAGTTTGCAAATTTACTACCATCTTTTTCTAGACTTGTCCCTTCTACCAAGGATGAATAGCCATTTAAGCATTAAAAAAAGCCTTATATATCATAAAATAATCCATATTGTTCCATAATTCAAAATACAAATACTGAACCTTGTGCTTTTTATTAGACCTGAAGAGTATGAATATCCTAGATGTGCTTCTCTGTTAATACCTGCTTTATTAAAATGTGTTAAAACAGTTCTGCCAAACAGAGAAACTCCGAAGTTTCAAAATGTAGTTTCCTTCTTCCCTCTCCAAAAACAAACACATTGTCTCCCACTCGGTTTGATTAAGAAATTTTGGGGGTGGGGGCAGAAAAATTTTATGTATAAATTAAAAGACCTTTGCAAACTAAAAGGGTCATAATTTTGTTCAGTTTCAACAATTCTCAGGAAGTTCTCACAAATGTCTTATTAAGTATTTCACAGGAAACCAGGATTCAAATCAATCTTAAGTGATGATCTAATAAAGCAGGTACCAACTTTGCTTTCATAAATTCTTCATTCTTTTTGTTGTTATTCAATTTACCTAAGTTCCACCTCTTCAAAGAACAGTCCCTCTTTCCTAGCTCACCCCAAACTAATCAAGTTTGCTGAGGAAAAAAACAACCACAAACAACTAGACATAATTAAAAAAAAAAAGTCCCCAACAATCCCAACAAGGCAGTTACAAAGGCTAAAAAAAACCAAACAAACCACATGACAGATAGAAAGCCCTTCCCCACTTCAAACACGTACACTTATTCCTTTTAAGATATTGCTAGTTTAGAGGGAGGATGTTTCACTAGTTCTGAATCCATTGAGTTTAAAAGCACTGTATGACTGAATTTCAGCCATAATAACCAGACCTTAATAGACTGCTTCAGTATGATTCCTTTATGCGATGTAAGTACCGACTGTTTACAGACAGCTGTACAGACCTCAATCCTCCAAACCCCCCTTTTGTTTCCTGCAGAGAGAATGCATGACCTGGAATTTTAGTGTAGAGAAGGAGCTTTGTAAATTAGCTTGTAAATGAGCTTTGCTAGTCTTAAATCCTAATCTTACCAGTCTGGCATACAGCTACTATGCAAACAGCAGCAGAGTTATCATAGAGACAGGTCTCACTCTAAAGATACAAGAAATTTAAGAATAACAAATGGAGCTTTTCTATTACTGAAATGCAGTTGTGCAAAAGCTCATAAAGCATAACCAGATAGTTACAAAAGGCTAATCTCATGCTTCAAAACAAGTTAAGTCTGTAGCTATAGACTAGAAATGCATACTTTGATCACAGAAATTCAGAATGCTTCCTTAATTTAGCAGTCACGGGCAGTATACATCAACAATACAGGTCTCAATCTTTTCATTTCGATGCCAACTGAAAAATTAGCCCCTAAAAGAGAAAGATGCAGCTAATATATACACAAAAGAACTAACGCAACTAAATGAAGGATGAGAACAAAACCACTAATGAAACAAGCAATGTATATGGGATATAAAAGTTCCAAAGACGTCTGAGGAAAAAAAACCTAAGCACTACATTGAAGCCTTGGTGACAACGGAGTAAAGAGGAAAACCGCCTTCATACATACACTGAAAGGTGCTCCACACTGTTAGCACGGCATCTTGAACTGGTGTTAGCCCACTGCACATGTGATCCGAAGTATTAAAGAAACTGAAATTTAACGAAACCCAGTGGCAATTTACTCCCACTTCCTCTTTTCAGCTTGGATCACACCTCTATTCTGAGAGACTTAACTTAAAAAAAAACAAACAAAACCAAACAAACAAACAAAAAACCACAACAAAAATGACACCCCCCAAAAAAAAAAAAAAAAGACCCAAACCGAACATCAAAACACAGACATGCATCTGGTGAATAGCTAGAACTGCAGTATATGCAAAGTATTGAAATACGTGAAAATACATGGGCAACCAGAGACATGTGAAGGCTGGCTACTTTTTGAAGGGCAAATGATTTCAATGCTTTCTGAAAACCTGATTCCTTTAAGGATCCCTTGAGTTGGAAATCAAAAGATAATATCCCTTTGAAAATCAAATTCACATATTACACATTCTATTCCTGTGACAGAACTTCAATAAGTCATCTTGTTTCCTCCAGGTCCGTGAGAAAATAAGTTCTATGAAGATGGCTAATATTTTTGTCCATTAAAAATACTTATTTAAATAACACTGCAGGTTTTTATTCAACCAAGTTAGTTTCAGGCTTGTTTTCAGATGTTTGGGAAAAAATACAACTAAAAGGAAGTCTACACTAGGTACAGCTAGTGGCATGTAGAATTTGCTATCAACAGTAGCCCTGAATGGGCTTACAGTTTACTGCAAGCTCTTAAGGTAGGGTTTGGGGGACATTTCTGGTACGTTTTGAATCTGCTTCTTGCAAAAGTGGAAAATCAGAATTAAAAAAAGGATCTAGACTTTTAGATTGCGACGGTCTCCAATTGAAAATTTAAGAGTACACCACATGCTCCCCTAGTATTGGTCAACCTATTTTATGTATTGGTGTAAAACATGGGGCTTATTTGGATATTTTGGCTCTCTATACCAGGACACAGTATATTTGCCAAATATATATTAAGCTAGCGCCTGGCAAAACTGTAAAGACAGCACAAACCATCACAGTCCAACTACCAATTCCTTATCTTTGTATTCGTCTGAAGGACAAGCAGGTACCATTCCCACCAGAGCTCTCCATCTGATTTTTCTTGGAACGGTCTTTTTGGCAGCATTATCAGCAGAGGACCGACACAAACTTGCTCCAATTCTGTTAGCTTGAACACCTTCCATTATGAAGCAACACAGACATGCTCTTCCTGCGCATTCTCTTGTATCCCCTCTCCCCATCTGCAATCCTATCAACAACATCATCCTAGATAATCATGAGACAAAATCCTTACTGTAATCAGATTTCACACCATTCCATATTCCAGTTTATGTCACCCTAACTGTGAATCATTGCATACTGTCTCTCTCTGCCCCTAATTCAGCGTGACTCTTGCCCTGATCTAAAGGACTAAGGAATTCCGTGGTGGGAATGCTATCTCAACGAGAAAATTTGCAGAACAGGGGTCCACGCTTGGGCTGAGCAATAAAAGTAACTAAAAATATTGGAGGCAGCAGGAGAAAAAAAATAAAATTAAAAGCTACCTATTATTGTAAGATTTTGAACTTAAAAAAACAAATACCTTTCAGGCTTCCAATAACATTCCTCCCTAATACCTGCAGGACACTGGTACTTGCACTGACACGTGGTTCACCCAGCTGTACATCTAACTTCCTTACAAGGGACAACTCATGAACTTGTGCCAATCAAAAGCTAAAACCTTTTTAGAAAGCTAACATCTTTATCAGAAAACCCATTATAGTCCTATACCATGAATCTATGTCTGTTACAGTTCCTTGAAAATCCGATCCATTTACGTATCCTAATAGCAGGCAGTACTTCAATCACTGGGAAGGCTGTTTCTCAGCAAGGCCGAAGTGCTTATGCTCGTCCCTCCTGCTGCTAGTGCACGCAGTGGAGACTGGTGCCGCACTCTGGAGCGAAACTCCTGCTCAGAACCTTAATGAATCTGCTGCTGCAGCTGCCCCCAAGTAACATCTAACTCATTTTACTCATCTCATAGATGTCTGCTTACAAATCTTCTGTCTCAGAAGTTAACTAGTTCCTGGAAACATCAAACTCAACAACCCGCTTCGATGCTCTGCTCAAACTTTTAGCATACACCAACAAGCTGCCTTAAACTTCATCTTGTATCTGATCACCAGTGTCATCAGCAATCTCTTCAGGACTTTTTTCCTTGGCGCTGACGGCACCATGAATTCCAATTCAACTGTTACAGCCAATTATTGTCAGAACTGATGCTTGCAGCTGAATCCTTCAAAACAATGTCTGTGTGTTTTCTATCTCCACATTGTCTAAGTCAGAAACTGAGTATCTCACACATAAAGCGCCCAGTGAAACACTCCACATGTGACCCTCAGCAGTACTTCTTTGATTTCTGGCTTATTGTGACCACCTAATAAGACAAGCTGAGAAATCAAGACTCCTAACTCTGTACTTGGCCAGCTTGCCAGATGAGTAGGAAACTCCCAACAGTTGTGCTTTTCAAACATCTGGCCTGGTGCTCCACTACATGGCTGCAGAATACTGTCCTCCAGCCTGGGCTGGCCTCTTCCAAAGTCAGTTCCCATCCAGCCCCATCTGACCATAAGCATAATTCCCAGGACTCCGCATCTTCAGCCTCCACCCTGACATAATTCTGTCACACATTAGGAGAATTGTGAGCAAACTCAGAAGGCCCTGTACAGATTAAACTTAGTCTAAAACCTTTATACAGATCCACATAAAACCTAAGATTGCATACACTGGAATTTAAATGTGTTAACATTTTGTAACACAGGTGATGTAAGACTACATGATAGACGGTCCAATTTGTGGCTTGCTTGAAACTTGGTTAAAAAAATTCTTAACCTACCAAGAAGCCCTTGTACACAGAAGAAAACCAAATACATGCCTTTACTATGTTCTGAGTATTTGCTAAGGTAAGATACGTTATTTATTGTTAGAAAAAAAGTGTAAAATTCACAAGCATCAGCAATCCTTCAAGTTTCACTTTGTTAGACATTACAACAACAAGGAAAAGGTGTGACACTTGTAAGTTAAAAAAAAAAAAAGTAAATTCAAAAAAGTCATTCTAAAGTCACTGAAAATACATTCTTTATATCTATGGGAAGACCAAGAGGAAAGAAATTAAGATACTGTTTTATGCTTTCATACTAATAATGCTCCAATTTAGAAGGAAAATACTAGATGACATATGCCAGACAACTGAAGTGCGTATGCTGGAGTGCGACTTCAAAAGACTAGGGTGGCTGGGGAATGACAACACAAGCCTCTGAAGAAACTGCAGTACCAGAAACTCCAACAGATTCTGGATAAATACACTGCATAACTGTGAACAGACGGAAACAGGTATTTTGACCATCTCTAAGTTAGAGAAACTCTGTGTTGTTACAGAAGGAGGGGAGAGGGAGAAAGATGTCCTAAAATAAAAGGCAAAAGTTTCATTCACTATGAAGATTTGTTAGCTGAAATAGTAGCTGACTTAGTCCACCTACTTCTACATTCCCTTAACTTTCCTCTAACTCTTCTTAAATCTTGTGGCCAAATCTGGCTGTAGGACTCCATGGGAAAGCCTCCACACAGCAAAAGCAGTGGGCCCAGCTGACAAAGTCTTGACAGTTAAGCAACTGAATTCTGATCTACTACGCTGTAGCTAACACCAAAATGTATTAACACCTGTTCTTTTGAAATTAAGATCCTTCACTTACAGGCTTGTTTTCATTTATCTTTAAATTTAAACTGAATCCACTTGTGATTCACAGCTGCAGTCCACGGTTATTTTACAGGACTAACTTTTCTACCGCATTCTCACTGCTTGCCAAAACAATTCAAAACCAGCATCACCTCTTACTGCTTCAGCAGCTGTTTCATTAGATCTGATGGGCTTCACATCCAGGAATATCTGAGCTCTACCATTATTAACAGTATTAATTCTCCAACCTATATCCGGGAATTAACTTTTCAACAAAGGCAATTCCCAGATGTATTCATCTTACTAATATTATAGTCATTCTGTTGCCATCTGGGATGACAGCTCATCAAGTCTGTCAAGTATCACAGCAGTCTGAGTTTAGCTCTTCAAACAAAACATCAGAATCCTCAAGATCTTTTGCTATCTCTGTAACATCCTCGAAAACTCTAGAAAAACACCAAAGTTTCTCTATTTTGTGAAACAATCTACAGTACCACCTAGATTTCCCCACAGTGCCTGAACACAAGAATATCTGAATGGCAAAGATGCACTAATACAAATGGAACCACGTGTTTGGAATCACTTTAGGCAGGCACAGGAAATTATAACTAAGCACTGTGTAGTTTGCCCAAAGCAAGTCACAGTAACATACCATCACCCACACCAGCCATCTAGTTTCAGGCAGCCACTGAAATCCCAAATGCCACCGTGTTATCAAAGTCTCAACAACAATTTTCAGTATTCCTGTATTCACTGCAGAGCTGGTAGTGATACAAATGAATGTCTTTACGCTGTAAGACATATTGTGATACAGTAATAATAGTAATACTTTCAACTAAATTCATCTTTCTACATAGTGTTAGCTATAGACAGCGTGTCCTGTAATGCAGAGCCTGCACAGAACATAAAAACTTGCATTCAGTGAACACTATTTAAGTCAGTAAATCAAATGTTAAAGTAAATACTAAAATAAAAACATCCCTTGTATACCTGCATTCTTTCACAAACATATCCTAGGACTGAGTGATGTTTTGACAGCAACAGACATACTTATCTACTAAGTGTATTTAAAGAGGAAATACTTTTTTGAATGTATGTATAAATATATATATGTAAAAGAATACATACCTATTTAAAAAAAAAAAATAACATGAAGTTATCATTCCTACACAGTGTGGTAGCCTAGAGCATGTTTTAAAGCTGGGGGCTTCCATTAAAAATAGTGGCTCATGTTTTGCCAAATACTAAAGCTAAAAATCTAACAGTCGCTCACAAGATTAGAAACAAGCAAAAGTACATTAAATGTATTACGCACTTTGACTACCGCAGACAACACAACCAAGTCTTCCAGAAGTACTTCTTGAGACAAGCAACTACATACGTAAAGATTTTTTAATACAAATGTACACATTTAATGTATATTGTGTACAAAGGTGTGTTACTTTCAGAACAGTGAACATGAATAGCTGTTAAACTGTCTGCAAGACCTACTAACTCTATAAAGGTTTATAAGCAACATACGAATCTTTAACTAACTATATTAAGAAAACGATATGCGTCATAAACAGGTATCGATTCACTTGCCCACTACTGCTTATGTTTATTATTTAACTATTATAAAATTTAAATAGAGAAAGATTATTGCTTCCCCTCTCCCCTACCCCCACCCCAGGTAATGCAAAAGAAAGAAACAACACTTATTAGAGCAACACAACATTCTGTCAGTGTTGTTCTCACTGAAGAGAAAATTCCTATGGCAATTCAGTTGTAGCTTTTTCCCCAAATTCAGGATGCAAACTGGCCTTGTAGTCCCTACAATTAAGGAGGCGATTCCCTGTTGTCTATAGTTTACAGTTCCATTACTGAATATGTAAATAGAGAGGGCTGATATTTGCACAATGAAACTAAGAACCATTCCCTTGTGCACTTTCAAGCACTTCACTGATGATTTTAGAAAAACTAGAATGGTGTTTTTTGTATGTAAGAAGTAACTTCTTCAATTTTCTGCCTGCTAGCCATTACACAAAAGTTATTTACACAGCAATAATGCCCTAAAAAGAATTTACCCTACCAAGAATTTCCAGCACTTTGAGTTTCTCTCATACCGTTACAAATAACACAGATATCTACAATATCACAGAAGGTAATTGCCACTCACATTGTCTTGGCTATGCAGAATAAATTTCTCCTATAAAAGCGTAATCTAGCAAAATATCACAATATGTGAATGGTCTCACATCACACACTTACAAGTATACGCTTACCCAAAACACTTTGCTAAACTGGAATCTGTCTCATCTGCAAAGACTTACATACTACTTTTCAACTACAAATACTTATCTTACATGTTTCTGAATTTTAGGAACATTACACATTTTTCAGACTGCAGTGAAAAGACGAAAAATACTCTCAGGACTTAAAACACCAAAAAAATTATAACTCCTATTTGCATGCTTCATTGTAAGTATGCCAGCAGAAATGTTGCTTACGCATGTTATTCAAACACTCTTAACGCAAAACACATCAGCCGTTTCTAGAATGAGGCTTCGAAGTCCAGACTCTATACAGGCAAAGCACTATCTTAATTATTGGAAAATGGTCCTTTCACCCTGGCCAATTAATCCACATTCTCTGCTCCATTCTGGCACTACTTTGACAAGAAGGGACGATAAGGTTCCAGCAGGAAGCTTGGTAATTAGAAGGATATTATACAAGAGAACAGTAAGGGTAGATTTAACTCTCATGAAAACAGCAGTCTAGAAATAAGTTTTCAGTCTAGAAGTAAGTTTTCTAGCTTTCAGCAATTGCTCCAGCCACACCCCACCCCCAGGTGAACATTTCAACAATACTTCTAGCCTTGTTCAGCAGTTACTAAATAAAAGCATAAAACAGAGAATAAAAAAAAATATGAATTTACTGATTTCTAATGCTTATAGGCTGTTTCTTAAATTCACCAAATCTACAAATCTTTATTAAAAATACATTGCTATGCCGCTTTTACACCTCATGTAACTATCTGTAATTTCATCGTTAAGATTCTTCACAGAATTGGCAATTTTAACAGTTGTGCTTCTCTGCCTTCATCTTATGAATCAGTATTTTCCTGCAATTAAATCTATTTACAATTTCTCTACTAATCTGTATTCCACACTTTGACCACATAATCAAAGCAAATGTACTAGTTTACATGTCCCTATTTATGTGGTAAATCAAACAAAAACATGAAAATCAATTAATTCTTGAAGAATTTACCAGATGGATAAAAAATTAAAAAAAAAAAAAAAAAGAGAATGGAATTTAAAAAAAATGTGATTAAGAGGATCCTGCTGGGATTCTGCACAACAGGAACACAAGTTCTACGTGAGGAGGAAAAAGCTGCCTTGGGAGCCAGTCCCTTCTTTATCTCAAGATCTTACCAGAAATTATTTTGCAAGAAAGAATGAAAGCTGGCCTTCATAAAAATACTCAACTTAAAAACATGTGCATGTTTTAAATAAACACAAACATATCCAGACCGAAACTCAAATATAATGACTAATTTCACAGCTTTTGATGATGTAACAATAAGCAGTTACAGGGCTTAAAGCATCCCAGTGTATTCTGAGAATGCAGCTAAGTACAAATTTAGAGATGATGATAAAGAGGTAACAAATTGATTTAGCTGTCTAAAGCTGTAACGGCTACACATCTATACTGGTAAAGCCAACAGTGCTGTGAGCATTCCCATGCATGGAAATGAACTGCCTGTACTACTGAACTATTAGAAAAGGGCATGAAACAAATTATGTCCAGGCCAATTAGCATTCTTTCAAGCAATTTAAAGGCCCTGTTCAGAAGCTACCCTTGGTCAGGAGACCATTCCATCAGTAAATTTGGATATAGATACCGTTTTGGGGCTAAGAGTATGGACACGAGCCATTTTGTGTCAATTAGCCTCAGACACACTTAATTCACTAATACAGATACAGCCAGAAAAACACTGAATGCTTCACAGAAGGCCTCTGGCTTAGCACTAATTCTGATGCAGCATGGGGAAAGCTGAACGATAGACGAAGTGTCACTCCTTTGGAGAAGATTTAAAAGTTACCAGTGACATAATAATCATGAAGAATTTATAAGCGTTTTCTTTTTGCCTTGTATAATGTAAAGCCATTAGAACATATACAAAGATAAAAGAGAGAGAACAAACAGGCATAATGAATACAGATAAAGCCCAAAGATCAGATTTCCTGTTGGGAAATACCCATCTCAGGCTCTGAGGATAATCATTGCAAATTGCTTTAAAGGCAGAAGGAAGAGAAATTTTTAATATTAGAAGGAAAAAAACAAAGAAAAGAGAAACCAACAACCCTACTTTTATCTAACAAATTACTCAATGAGAATGCTGTTGTGAAATATGTAGTAAAACCACTCAAACCCTAAGCATATTTAAAACTGAGTAGACAGATACTAAAAATGTGTTGAGCACACTGGAAGAGAAATTGTATTCTTTTATAGGAAGGCTAAAAAACAGTATTAACAGTATTCAGATACTAAGTATTAGAAAAGGTTTGGAGGATATTGAGTCCCTGCTGGTGGTCTAGGGTTTAGAGGAGATAAAACCTGATCCTCTACTGTGGATTGACCAGCCTTTTCAAATCCTGCATAAACCCAGTAAGGCTTATTGTATTGCTATTACTTTGAATGGAAATAATTTGTGGGAAGAGAAGTGCTCTGCAATTAACACACTGTGTACCTTTTTAAGAGGCAGACAGTAGGTACTTCTAAGACTGATGCATCTGCATTAAGCAATATATAAGAAAGTAAACAAACAATTTTCTAGTTAATAATCTAAATGTTATCCTTTTTTTCTCAGAGCCTTCTTCTACACTGTAAATTAATTCTGAATAGCACTAACTGCTACCATCAGGTTGGACGGGGCCTTGAGCAACTTGATCTAGTGGAAGGTGTCCCTGCCCATGGCAGGGGGCTGGACCAGATGATCTTTAAATTCAAACCATTCTATGATTCTGTATTATTCCAGCATATAATGACTGCATTTGTTACTTATGCTTCCTTCACCCTTCCACTTGACTTGCACAATATCCGGTCAAGACAGAAAACCTATCTATAGGTTCACAATAGTGTATTTACACAGGAAACAGACGCTTTACCTAAATTTCCAACTAGACCACCATATGGTGCTGGTCCTTATCTTTAAGTACTCAGTATTTTGAAACCAGGCTACCTCGGTGTCACCTAAGTTCTGGACAAATTTGAAGATTCTTCTTCAGGCCAGTGAAACCTTCTACCAAGATGCAGAGCTTGTTTCTACATAAGAGCAAACTTTCTCAAAAATAAATTTCAAACAAGAAATTAAAAATAAATCTTCAGTATTTTCTGCTCACATACAACATCGTGCTTTGCAACAGCTGGGGAAAAAAGTAAATCCTTAAGCAGCATAAAAAAGCAATTAATCCAGCAATAATATCCAGCCCTCTGGAAAGATCACAATGGAAGGAACAAACCACATGCAACACTTTGCTTTAAGAACTACCTTAAGGTGATCAGACCTTACTACTAGATCAGCACTACTACTAGAACTTAACCTGAATAAAAATGGAAGTCCTTTGGCATTCTTTTCAAGAAAACTTACTAAGATGTCTCTTAAAGATTCAACCTTTTTAAGTCTTTGTCTGCTAGGTATGAGAAGCTTAAAACCTGTCCAGTAACAAAAGAAATTAGGGGGGATAAAGTGCTTTTCTTCCTGCCTCCTTTTTCTCCCTTCTGAGGATCTCTTGAGCATTGGTTTCTCTCTTTACATATTCCCTTCTATTAAGTCACAATCAATTCCCCTTAATCAATGCCATTTTTCATTTCTTTTTCTCTCTTTAAAAAAAGAGCTTCTGTAGATGCTCTTTTTCTACTTGAAATATCTACAGCAGTAGATATTTCAAGCAGTTCCAGTGTGGCATTGCCACTATTCTTGTAATTTTCAGAACGATATGAACACCTACAGTGAAAGCAGCTCAGGTCTTGCTCATTTCTAACCCCTAAAATTCAGAAAAGTTGCGAGTGAAGAAACTTTTTAGTTCTGCTTTTTTGAAGACTCAGGAATACAGAATATGAGTTACATTTTTAAGTCCTTTAATAAAAATTAAATTCTGAAGAAACTGACATTCTTTTGTTTGCCCTCTGTTCCAAGGGTTAATAACAGTGCCTGTGCTTACAAAGGCAGAAACCTTCAAAGTGCAAATGCACAAAACTGTGATTAAATCAACACAGGTATTTTAGCTTTTCATTTAATCAAGAATAGCTTCAAGATAACTAAGATCAAGATTTGACATCAAGTATTTACATATACAAAAGAATGGCCCTTTTCATAGTGATTTATTGTCATAATTATCTGCTTTTATTTCAGATTATGTAAAGGAAGAAAAAAACATGTAATTTATATTTTAAATATCTAAAATACTAACACATGCTGAGGTATATTCAGATATCTTTCAAATTAAGAAATGGCATAATATAGGAACTCAAGTGTTTTCTCAACATCTTTGAATACAAAGTTTCTAGCAGAAGTAAGGACTGAACACATTAATTGCCTATTAACAACAGGTTTCCTTTTCTTTGAACTTTTCTTCTTCAAATTCCAAAGTAGTAAACCATGAGTTAAACACCATCATACTCAATCTTAGATAACAACAGGTTCTCAACTCTCTATTTATACTGTTTCATGATAAAATAATACTACAATTATTTCAATACACTAGTATTCTTTTGCCTGTTTTCAAGCACACAATCATCTTTTCGTGGGAGAGCAGAAGCGACAAGGAAATGAGCACAATATAAAAATTACTAAGCTCTAAGATGACACAGTTTTGAAACTTAGGTTAGTTATCTATTTGGTAATACATGAGGTGTACTTGAAGCTGAAAAATGTTCTTGAATAAACCACTTTATTTTTAGAAATATTAATAAAAACACAATAAAAGTACCCCCTGTAACTAAAACAGAATCAAAGAGATGCAGCCCTGAAAATAAAAACAGCTCTGCATAACATGTAAATAGGGTCAATAACAGCACCAATAAAATTCATGAAAGTTGTGGGTCATCTCTTCAGCAAACTGGTGTCAGCCTATCCCTTTCATTAAACTAGGTCAATCGTAATGTAAGAGTAGGAAAAGTACTTAAAAACCATGGATGGCTTCCCTGTCATAAGGATCATATTACTTATAACGTTCATATTTTACTATGGCAGCGTTAGTTGTCATGTCGGGCTTGGTTCCTATGGCAGTAGCCATACCAACACATTTTCCCTTTAACTGGAAAAAAGTCAACCTATTTTACACAAATAAGGAGTATTGTTTAACAAATGGGATACAAATAAACCAATCCACTAGGAAACAGGAGGGAAAACTCTGTATTTCCTAGGTTGTTTGGGTTTGCTTTTTTTTTTTTTAATAATACAAGAAGCAGAATTTCAAATTACTTCTCAATAATGTACATTCAAGTTTAATCTACCCAGCATCGGGATACAACAAGCAGTTGTATTGTTTTTTAAATGCAAGCACTTATTGTTCATCAGGAATGCACTTGCAAACATAGGGTCTCTCCCACTACATGGAACACTCTAATCAATAAATTCAGAAGATTGTATAGTATGAGTCTTGAAATGCACAAAATGCCCTTTTCTAAACTCAGTCTGCAAATTTAATAGAAAAATAAATTAATATAAAACCTACTTAACATCAGCCTCAAACCCCATTTCTCCAACTATCTTTAAATCAGATTTTTTTTAAACTGTTTTTTTTTAAAAATAAACTAAAGCTTAGTTACATCTGTCTTCATTAAAGGTTAAGCTTACTGTTACTTATTCAAAAGATACAGGTAATAGTAGAGGGCATCAATGAAGTGCATCAGGAAGTTTAATTCATGAAAAATTGCTAAGTTTTTAAATTGTATTTTGAACTTAAGAAAAAACAGCTAGCTTCTGAGTTCATTTAAAGTTCATAAGTCACAGTATTACACAATGCTTTAAGAGCAACATTATCCATTTCAAATATAATTGGAATGTTAACATTTTACTTTTTGCATAGGCATTTTTTCCACTTTCTCGCTAAATAATTTCGTTTTTACCTTTCCTACCTGTTGGCATGAAGTATGTTTTCTTTGTTCAAAACATGCACAGAGTGGGAATTTAAAAGAAAACTTTGTTTCCCTTTTATAATTATGAAGGGAAAAAAAAAAAAAGACGTAGGTGAATAAAAGATGTACCAGCCCTAAGACACGTAGTCTTCAAAGGTTTGTAAGGACCCAAACAAGTAGATGGGTGCCAAGTAAAAGTCTTCCCAAGCACATAAACACTTAAGCATCTGCTTCCCACCGATTTCAATGCAAGTCTAGCACCCAGCCCCTCGTGGGAATATGTTTACTTAGCATCTCTTTGTACCATTAAATGCCTTTGAAAATACGGACTCTGACAAGCAAGAATTCACAACTCGCCAACCACACTTCAAACTTCCCTAACTTAACAAATTCATTTTTGAGACAGAATATATCCAGATAAAACTTTTTAATCTAACCAGTACATTTAAGGTATTTCTTATTAATAAAAAGCCCAGGAATTCCAATTCTCATCCAAATACAGTTTGGATGAAAACATGAATAAATGTTAGTAAATTTTCTAGTAAACAAGAAATATCTTTCAGTATTTTCTTACACAAAGCAGTAAGTGTCTTTGTAAAAAAAAAAAAAGGGG
>VYZM01018145.1:38401-65389 GCA_013398915.1 Dromas ardeola
CAGTATCAGTGAGGTGTGGGGGGTGGAGGGGAAATCAGCCTCAAAATTTAAAACTAAAAACTTAGACTTACAATGAAATATCTCTTCTGGAAGAACTATTCTCTAACCAATCTTGCATTTAGTATGCAGAACAGGAAAAAAACCAAACACAGTAACTTTCAAGTTAATTTAAATCACCATCATCACATACTATACTAAAAGGTGAGCAAACTCTCTCATTCTTCTGTAAGTTACCACATTCTGAAGATGCACCTTGACAACAAATGAAAATTAGTGCAAAATTATTTTAGTTATGGTGATAGGGGATCCAAAAGAACAGTCACTGAGGAAATTTCAACAGTCATAGAGATACTATATGCTGAAGCCATTATTTACTCCCCCCATCCCATTCAAGCTATGCTATTCAGAAATTTTAAAAGGATACACAGATGCCATAGGATGCCTTCTCACAGTGGCTCTTTCCATCCTGAAGATACAACTGTACTATCAGTTTTCACTGATTTTAGAAAACACTGACCCTAACCAAGCCACCCTACCATCTTCCACCTCTAAGTAGGCTAACTGGACTGAAAACTACTTTTTTTCCCCTACAGATCTTTCGGTTCAATCAGCAACCCAATTTGACTGGCCAATGACCAGTGATAATGCAAGGGAAGTTACAGTAATCCGTTAGTAGATGAAGACAACTATGTTTTTCAAGTTGGGGCGGAACCGTATCTTTAGCAGGCAGCTAAACTGTGCGCTGTAGTAGCTGGCACACAGTGAGAATGAAACATTTATCAGCAATTGCCTCCATGATCTCCTCATGATCAGTTTACAATATTGTCAAAAGAAGAAGGAATACACAAGAGTAAGAAGGCACAAGACCCACCGGTGGCATACACAGGATTGCTGACTACCAGAAAGATGACACAAACCTGGTAAATCTTTTTACATAAAATCAGGTATAATCTTCTAATCACAGAATAATAGGGTTTGAAGAAAGCCCTGAAGGTGACCTCGTCCCCTGCCTGCTCGAAGCAGGGTTAACTTCAGCAAAGCGGTTCCAGTCCCTGTACAATCAAGCCGTGACCATCTCCAGTGACAGATAATCCCCAGCCTTCCCCACTCACTATGAGCCCCAATATTGCAATAAAAGTAGGTAATTGTATGCATTTCTACCACCACTTATTTCAAAAACACGTGTTCCCTACAAAAATGAGTAAATTCCTTTTCAGGAAATTAAATGACTTTTCAAGCACGTTAGACTTAAATACTTTTCAGGGTTTTTCAAAAATATATGTAAAACAAAACAACAAGGCCAAAGAAGAACCTATCCTGCTTCTAATTATCAGATTATTTTTAATAATCTTCATGAGAATCTACAAATCAGTACATCAGTTTCAAGCAGAAGGTGAAAAAAAATGGCAAAACAGATATATAAAATTAAAAGGGAAAAAGCTTCTCCTTCTACCTAAGCCATCCATATTTTCAAAAGAAATGCAAGTTCTACTACTGCATTATTTTCTCAGTCAACTGGCAACAAATAAAAATAACAGATCTTTGATAGAAGCGATCACTTTTCTTACTTGGTTCAAAATATTCTTTTGCTCTTTTACTTTCTTTCTATTCTAGTCTAGTCCCCAACAAAGCGTAATTCCTTCTTCCTGCTCAGGGATATAATTATGTCTTCATTAGTTCTGAAATGCAGTACAGTAGGAATCTGTTGATTTTTTGGCAGCATAGGCATACTAAATAAGAATAACCAGATGCTGCTTACATCACTTTCAGATACAGACAAATTAAAAGCAAAACAAAAACCAATGCACAGGTGTTCATGAAAGCAATAAATTCTGAGTTCCCCCACTATTTGGCTCTCTGTTATAAGGGTATTCTACTTTGGGTCCCGAAAGGAACATAGTGTGTTCACAGCTCACAGCTATTTCATGACCTCAGATGTACACACCAAATACAAATTATGCAGATAAAACTCTGTAACCATCTGGTCATCTAAAGTATTTCATATAAATTGTACGTGACCTATTTATTGGTACACAGAATGTTTCCAGTTTGAATTTTCTTCTTCCTTTTTTGTTGTATTTTGATTGAAAGTTAAGGATGGCAGTTTGCAGAACTCCACGATATGTTGTTCTTTTGTTTGCACACCAACAGGTGCACGAACAGCCATTAAGTAGGCTGGTGCTAAGAAGTGCACAATAGCATAACTGCTCAGTTATGCTGTAGAAATCAATGGAATTACCAAGAAGGAAAACAAAATAAACTTGTTCATAGGAAAAATTAGATGAGTTGTCACTTGCAGGAGTGCCTAGTTATAAATAAAAATTATACTTTCATTTTCAGCCATTCTTCCCTTTTATGACTTACTAAAACAATAATCACTTCCTGCTTTGGGACTGAAACTGTTCCTGGTCCTCCTCATTCCAGAAGGTTTGTTTGTTTGTTTGTGGTTCTTCTGGAGAGAAAGGAGAAGGGCAGATCAAGGAAATCCATTACTATAATGTTCTAAAATAGCATTCACAATCTTTTTTGCTCTCCGGGCTCTTCAAATACCAAGTTCTCAATTATGGTCTTTCTGGAAGCAAAAGACTCTGCTTTCATGAGTGTGTTCTTAGGAAAAAAAAAACTGGTTGAGAAAGAACATACTTACGATTTCAGTTAAAAACAAAAACAAACAAACAAAAAAACCAACCACCAAACCAAACTTCACCACATACAATTCACATACTATTTTCTTGACAGAAGTGCAAAGTGCAACTAGTGAGATAAGTAAATGAGAGCATATAAAAAACTAGACTATTTTTAATATTTTAGTATTAAGAATTATTGACATTTGAATACATATTGACAACCTGAATATTCACTTCTCATTTGTCTGAGGGCTATGCTTACCACTAACTTATATAATTTGAAAAGCAAACAGTTTAATACATTAAATCAATTGTGTGCACTAGAAAGCTCATCTCAAATATCCATGCATTTGGAATAGAGATCTGAAATACAAGGGCTATACAGATAGCCCTGTAACAACCTACAGGATGATTCCATGTATAGCAGCTTGGTTCAAGTCTCATTGTCTTTGCTTATTTAATTCAAACCCTTTGGAAGAAACTTATTGCGTGTCTTTACAATACTCTGTACAATGGCAACCAGATCTCGTTCAGAACAACTCTACAAATAAGTGACAAAATCATCATTACTGGAAAGTACACCTCAACCATTATGTACTTTTAGGAAGAGTACTGTATTTTCACAGTGGTAACCAGCAGATTCTACATTAAAAGACTGTTACTGAGTAAGCGGTGCAGGTATATGTGTGCAAATAACCCCAAGGGACGTCTCTCAGTCACCTCTGCAGCCAACTCAGGATGAAAAGGCAGATCCTGACTTCCACTACCTGCCTGCTTCCTAGACCTGACAGCACCCATCTGGCCCTCTCCGATTACTTGCAGTTGCTGCCCGCTCTAAGTAAAAGTGAAGAGAAGAGCAAGGGTGAAGGACATGATGTACAAATGCAAAGGGAGAAGTCTTGTATCACCACCTTTACAACAAAGCCGCTCGCTACTATCAGCTTCTATTTTCAAAACTATAGCATGCACCAACCACCAGATAAACCATGCAATATTTAAGTATCTGCTCAGAAAGACAAATTATTTTGCCAGAGAGCTAGTAACATGAAAATATAAAAATACCCTAACTAAATTATACACTCAGAGCCAAAGGTTAGAATTTTGCCAGCGTATCAGAGCTCAAATCTTTATTTTTTTTCAGAAAGCCTGATCCAACTCCTATGAAATTTAGTAGATTTTAACTGGCTTTGACTCTACTTCACAAGAAAATCACGGAACCAAGAACGCAAGACCAAGACCTTCAACTTTATGTCCATAAAAAGGAAGACTGCCAACAGCAAATAGTAGTGTAACATTCTTCACTACTCATTCAAAATGACTGCGCATTTTGATGTTTCAGCACATTTTCCAGGCAAAAGTAAGCACATAAAAGTTACAAATAACTACTTTAATGGAAATACCAACAGGAACTACAGATAGAAGAAAATGTTAGTTATTCATTAGTTTATTTCCTACAGTGAGTTAGAAAAAAAAAAAAAAACCCCACCACCACACACAAGAGTAATTTCTGCCCATTACTGCAGTAAAATTTGTTTTTCCTCTTCTAATTCTCTTGAAATAAATGTCCAGTCAAATGATGGAAGCTCTGATCCTAATTTGTTTCCAGATACTTTCTCCAGTGTTCTCAATTATTGATGGATACCTGAAACTGCCCAGTTAGTTTTGCATTTTCTAGAAGTAACCACAGCATAACTGATTCCCTCTTTATCACCATACATTTTTAGTGAAGCAACAGAACTATCTTCCCCTATAAACATACTAACAAACACTGAAAGCCATAACAAAACACAGGTAGCAGAGCCCTGGAGCGCTCTGCTACAACAGATCCAGTAACACTTCGTCTCTTGAGCCCAAGGGACACAGGAGTTGCAGTGGGGATTAGTAAAAGAAATAAACAATGCTTATTATAAATGTTTCAAGATTAAGGTAGTGAGCACTCCTTCATGGTGTATAGTCTATTACTGAACCACCATAATTAATAACTAATTCATCTGTAATGCTTTTCAATCACATTTTAAGATGTTTCAAAAAAGAAAAGTAAATCAAAGACAATGTGACTTATTCCTAAACCAATGTCTTGTCTAAGTTGGCAAGCAGCCTATTCCCTGTTGAATGCAACATGCTTTGAGATTGTACATTTGGATATACAGTTCATATGCAAGGTGAAATATCTTTTTAAAACCGTATTTGATTAAACACAGAAAACTTACTAAAGATAGTCACATGCTGCAAAAGTTTGAATGGTTGTAAAGAATATACAATGTCATAGGGCAAGATTCTGTCATTCATTTCTTCACACAATTGATCATTTTTTATTTTAAGGAATGTATTTGTTGGATAGTATCCTTCCAAAACCATTTATCTAACCATTTGTGCAAGCTAAAATACACAAAAAGAGAGCTGTAAGCACTGATCTACAAATATGTGACAAATGCATTTTGTTACTGGACACTACTTCAATGCCAGGATACCCAGCATTCACAGCTGAAAACCCAGAAACTTCACTAACCTTCATGCAAAGGACGGAGCAGTTTGAAGACACCACAAAATGTATGAAATGAGGTGCTAGGAAACATTTACACCAGCACTGCTGAAGTGCTAAAGCAGAAACCTGCAGTATTGCTCAAAATTGCAAACATTTGCCATTATAATTCTGCATGTCAAAAGACAGACAGATAGATATCTCAATATACACGTCATTTTATACATAACAAGGCAGATGGAACTAATGACTTTAACTTGTTGAAAACGACACTAATCTGAGTTACGTATGTACGTACACAGTAATAAACCATAACAGTTGTTAGTTTGGTTGATACTGAAAGTACAAACAAGACACTTATGTAGCAATTATTTTAGCTCTAAGAGAAATGAGGTAAACTAACCTTAAATAATGGATACAAACATAAAACCATTGTTTGAAACGGAAACTTCAGAAATAATAATGCCACTTAGCTTACATGCAGTATTCCTTACAGGATCTAAATGGTGCAACAGTTTACCCGTCCAAAACTTGAACTGGTCTACCCCTTATTTGTCAGATTTGGGAACAGCCAAGATACCTATCTAGAGGACAAACCCAAAAGCACTATCTTCACAGTCTGAATGCTTAACCAGCCATATGCTCCAAAGTTTCTATTTGAATTTGACTTCCACCTTGGAGAAAGAAAAAAAAAAAGTCATTAATGTTTATACACACAACATTATGGAGGTAAGAAAAATTTTTCATTTTAACTTTCAGGAAAAAAAACATTAACTTTTCAGATGCACTCTATGTTTTTGCTTGAACATTCAGAGTGATCATTGGTAAATGGCTGTAATAACAATTCTATATTCACTTATTTTCTTATTAATACATCATTCCATTTTTTACAACTGGCACTTAATATTTTGAATTGAGCTACTCTATAATGAATCAGAATAAAAAAGTGGTTAGAAAATAAAAGATTCTCTTCTTAATCATAACTGTAGCTAACCATAACTTCCTTTAAAACTGACATATACCAAAATAAAAAGTTAACTGAAAGAGAGTACATTATAGATGTTACAGCAATGCTGCAACTTTCACTAGATTAAAGTTTCAGTCTTCTACAGCTTAGTTTTCCCCCTTTTAATAATGTCCACATTTAAATGAAATCTGCAATATTCATCTTTGATTTCATCTTTTAACTATTATCTCATATAGGCGACTATAAAATATAATTAAAAAAAATAACAACTGCAGAACTTCCTTATTTTCCCCTCACCTGCAGTATTCAAAACCACATCACAGCCTAACGAGAAATGGAAGTCATTGAAAAACCACATTTCTTTCAGTGTTGGAAATTGAATGTAATTGAACAACTAGTTCTACAGGTGTTTCAAGTTTAAAGGATGCTCTGTATTACAGGTGTGGCCTTGCTACCGGAGAAGCATAAAAATGACATACAAGCAGCATTTGTCATCCTATCTATAATCTGACACTAATACCAATACAATCAGATAGAGAGTCTATTCTGTTCCATTATAGGCAAATGTGATGGAACCAATTCCTACCAAAATACAAACAGGAACAGATTTCTGGATCTTCAAACAAAAAACATGAGTTGCATTTATTTCCTCTGTCATAAATTTCCAGTATTGCCTTGCCATTTTCCAGTAGCACGGAAAAAAACAATAGTTTAAATCATGATTAACCTACCTAATTTGCTGCATCCTGAACAATAACTATTTACATGCAAGTTTCATCATGAAGCCTTAAATCAGGTAGATCCCATTGTCTTAGTTAAGTACAGAAAGTACAAAAAAAAATTATTTACTAGCATATACTATGTAATGTTTCCCAGAATATTAAAACTCTTATATTTGGAAAGTGCCATATATACGAAACTACTACATAGATAAACTAGATGTTGTTGTACTTCATTTTAGCAGTCTAACAATATTTTTTTAGTGAACTGCATTATGAAAAAGTAACAACTAATATTCTAATTCCTGAGACTAATCTATTCAATCACCATTAACTGATTCCAACTTGACATTGCTTCTAAACCACAAGTTATCAATTCATAATACTAATGTTTTGTGAAAATATATTACACACTCCCATCTTCCCTATTCTCACATGAAAACTTAATCCCAAATCACCATATCGTAATACTCTGCACAGGAATAATTTGTGATACCATATCAGGGATTGCAGCATTAGATAAGAAAAAAGCGAAAGACTAATCCTAGCAAGGATTTTATTTTCCTGCAAATATTCCTTATTATAAAGCACACTTTAGAAATGCCCAAACTATATTGTCCCTACTTTTTTTTTTTTCCTCCTCAAACTTCTCCAGAAAGCATTAGATGTTCCTCCATTTCACAGTACTTACAATGGTGCTTCTGTGGAAAACCCAAGTGTCAGCATGTTACAGTACTGTTGGGTTTTTTCCTTTTTTTAAAAGACAACAGTAAAGAAAAAAAGACTACTTATCTTTTGTACTATCTTTATACAAAACTTCATCTTTTATCAGTGCACGTAAATATGGCTCTTGGAAAATATACCATTGAACAGCTTATAACAGATAGATAAATTTCTTCTATCTTTTACCTTCCAGACTGTGTCATTTATAATTTTACATTTTTGTATCATGTGAAAAAGCAGTGGAAAAAAATAATCTTGTTAAAGCTACTTAAAACTATGCTGCAAAACCAACTGTTCTTGGTAGCTCGTAGAAGTTCTTAAGAAATTAGTTGTCCCCTACTTCTACCCCTTTATATATATCCACCATCAACTCAGAGTATGCCTAGGAACTGGGGGGAAAGCCTTGGGTCACTTGAAGAAAACATCTAAATGCCAAATCAGGTAAATAATTCTGACACTTCCTAAATTCTTTAGGTTTTGGAGGTGGGGGAGTAGGAGGTGTTTGTTTGTTTAAAATACAAACTCCTATTAAATCTCATTTCCTAAGAAGTAGTAAAAAAATTACAAAGCAATGCATTACCAATTTTTTGTCAGCAGCCCAATAGTACTAGAGCATTCCAGACAAGGGTCACGAGCTCTTAGTATCACAAGATGAGTTAGGGAAGACAGAGGCCAACTTCCTCCTACCCCTCATCAAAAGAGGGGAAACTTCCGCTGTATTTGTTCAGTTTCCTGTGTTTAAAAAGGAAAAGGGGAAACCAGCACAATTGCAAAAATTTCAGAACAGGAAGGTCTTCAGAAAAACCAAACTGTCCTTTCCCCACCAACACTACTCCTGAGTTCCAAAAAGAACTTGTGTATCATGCTGGCTACAGCATATGTTACTCCTTGCTCTTTTGACGGTGGCATAGGTGCCATTCGTATTTAGCTATCATTTTGACATGCTGTCAAATTAACATGAAGAATGCAAACAAAGAAGTGAGAAAGGGAAAGACAATTTTAACTACCCAAAATGCAGACAAAAATCAGAATGTAACAACTGGACGAACAGAAGGCACTTCACTAACTACAGGGCCCTGACCTTGCCAAAGTGCAGTAGTCTGCTACAGCCAAAAGTAGTTCTGGAAATAAAAAAAAGTCTGAAATTACCATAATGGAGGAGGTAAGTAAGGAACTGCTGGCAGCTTTTCTACTAGGTTAAATACAAGACAACTTACCTCTGTCCATAACCATAAATAATTAAAGCAAAAACCCAGAACAAGAATTCTTATTCTTTTAATTTTGAGCAACTACACGAATTGTCCCTCAAATAAGTGCTTCTGACATTTTTGGAACAAAGGAAAATTATAATTGGTTAAAATAGATTATTTTAACTGTAGATAAATTAATTGTTCCGAATTGTTCCAAATTTTCCCAGTGTTTAAGGGCTTTCTTTAAAAGTCAATGAGAATATTTTCCCTCCAACCCATATTACAAAAAAACCCAAGAGTATGAGCCCCTCTTACCAAAATTGTACTACCGTAAAATTCTACTATGCTAACCATAATCTGCAAATAATAATACATTTAAATATACGATTCACTTCAGAGATGTTTTTATTATCGCAACCAAATGCTTATCTTTAAAGTATTTTTACTTTCTACAAATATTATTTGATTTTAAAAGTATATGTTGTAAAATCTTAACACATATTTAAGGTTTTGTAGTAAATGCATATGCAGAGCCATTTCTTTACCAGAATTAAACCTGTTTTATATAGTGTATATTTGGTATGTACGGTAGTTCTCAAACGTACAATAGCAACATAAGCACATTTTGGACTCATCAAAATACTATTAGGTAGGTATACTAGACCACACACCTTACATAAAACAGAACAGGCTGAAAACTTCTTCTGAAACCAGGGAACCCTGGCACCATTCTACTGCCACTCAGAGAACATCCCCAATTTAAGAATCTACACGAATTAGCATTATTCACCTGCTTGAGACAAAAGGCAAACACACACACTACCAGTCTTTAAGTGACAAAACATCACCACATAGAAGCTTAATTATGATTCCTCCCTACTCTTCCATACAACTGATATGCAGACATCATCAACTTTATACTAGCTATAAATCTGACACTTCTACTGTCCTTATGGTGTCTGATTAAAAAGTAAAAGTACTAAAGTAGCCTCTTCACTATTTCTGCAGGAAGGCAACTGATTCCTTGAGTTCATGAGCAACATATAATATTAAAATGAGGCCAACAGTGAGTCATTCTAACTGCAGGTGAAGTAACTTACTTATTTTTGAGATCACTATGTAAGGTAAAATCTAAAAGTGATTGATCTTAATGTTGTAGGTAAATCAATCCATTTTAGAATGGTAAAAGAAAAGTAGATCTGCTTACTTTTTTGTATGTGTAAAAGTACTGCTTACTCCAGTGCCAAAATAAGGGACTCAATACATGAAAACTAGTACCTCTAGGGAAAGTTTACAAACAGGTAAAAAATCCTCCATAATTGGAGTGGCCTCAAACATACATAAAATGCAGAAGCAGGAAACTGAGAAGAATAAGCTTCAAAAAGGTTAGAGGAAAACTGCATACTAAAGTTTGGTGATAACTGTATCCCTGATTAATCAGGACACTGGCATTTAAGTTTTAATTTATCTACACAAAAATACAACTGCTACCATGAACAAAGGAAG
This sequence comes from Dromas ardeola, assembly GCA_013398915.1. Lineage (NCBI taxonomy): Eukaryota > Metazoa > Chordata > Aves > Charadriiformes > Dromadidae > Dromas > Dromas ardeola. The sequence continues at coordinate 48,616 of VYZM01018145.1, forward strand.
TTCCTAATTAGAATATAAACTTCCAAAACATTTTAACATAATGAGACAGGAGATACTAAAACTTCTTATCAGAAGCCGAGAAACTGCTCCTTTGTGAGAAAAGTTTCTTGTATCCATACTTCTATGAAAGTGGCTCACAGAGACAAAATACCTAGTGTCAGCTACCCCACAACGAAGTTCTTCAATTGCTAAAGTAGTCTTCCACTGCCATAATTTCCTTTTCAGCAAAGAACTTTCAAAAAAATCTTTAATTAAATCAAATTTCTTAGGTATGAAATATTACCCTTGCTATACAACTCCAACAATCCGTTTTCAAGTCTACAAACATTTGTTGTAAATAACATTTTGTTAAATTGAAAACAAGCCTGAAACCTTCAGGGTGAGAACTACAGTACATGAAAATAAACACCCTTGCAACCGAACACCTTTTGTAAGGTGTTCTTTCCAAAAAATCTTGCCAACCACAGGGAAGGTCAATTTCACATACTGCATTGCATTACTGAATATGTAATATTTTCTAAGATTAAGACACATCTGTTTTACTGTAAGAGTAAGAAACACTTGTGGTAGCATTTTTTTTAAACTTTTAGTTAGGTAACTGTATCAGTTCAGACTCAGTATTGTGTTTCTCCATCGATAACTCCCAATTACAGGTCAAAGTACATGGAACTGGAACATAATGCGACTCCACCCGTAGACTGCATTTCAACCTTGATTATTAAGAAAAGTAGGGTGCTACAGAGAATATCCCAAGAGGCAGTTGACAGCTGAGAACCAATTTTAAAATTCTGAAGCACTAATATAGTACACAAAAGAGTGGTGGAAGATCAGCCCTTTTCTCAAGATGCCACTTGCTCAATAATATAAGTGTTACTGATAAAAAGCATACTTATCTATTTTTTTTAGACAAAGGTTAAGAGGGAAAAGTCAGTCCTACAGATGACCTCATTTCACACTGAGATCAACATTTATTTCTCCCTCTCTTTTGTTTGCCTGTTTGTTGATGTTGGAGACCGTATACTCTTTGACTCCTCAATTAACATCCACGTGAACATTTGCACATGAGTACACAGAAAGATGCACGAAGACTGAGATACAAAGAGGAAAAAAAAAGGTAAAGCAACAGTGTCAGTCACATCCAGCAAGTAAGTACGGTTGTTCGTTGGCATGATCTTGCAGAAACATACTTCCATGGGATTTCCTTTCACTAAGGGAAGATGTTCTTGCCTTGCGTAGCAGGAGCTGGACTATTGCCAGGCACCACAGTTGTGGTCCCCAAACTGATCAGCACTTAAAATTTAAGAGTGGTCCATAACAGCAATATGCTATGCTTAAAAGTAAAAAGAACAGAAACTTCAACTGGTAAATTCTCTGTCAGACTTTTTTTTTTTTTTAAATACCATGTGAATGACTTAATTAAAAAAAAAACAAACACACAAATCACAACCAACTTGGCTATGAGGAAATAAATACAAAATATTACATTAATAATGCCTCAAATATCCTACCAAATGGGTTCTGGAATTTATCATCATCTTTTTAGGCATTTCAGTTCCCACTGTAAGAGATATCAACCAATCATGGGTTTGAGCCTTGGCAGAATCTAATTGAACAGTATTTGTTTTCAAATGACTCTCCATTCCCTCTCTTGATGAAAGGTCCAAATCTGTACTAAGGATTCTCTTGTTCCCTTCCTGATCGTATGTTACAAAATTTCCTATCCATGAAGCATTTTACACTTCCTTTCTTACACTCTATTTTCAACCTTAACTGTCAATTTTACATTGCTCATAATAATCCATACATTTTCTGTGTCATTATTATTAACTCCATGCTATTTGTACTCTTTTCACCAAATACCCTCATGGTATTATCATAATTTCGCTTGATTATGTGTCTTGATTACACAAGAATTTCTCATGGTCAAGGGAAATGTTTTCAAGAATAATTCAGTCTCTTCTGCACTCACTCTACTCCACAAATCTACCAGTCTCAACACTTATGACTTTTGGTATCATCCTGTGATGAACTCTGCCATTTTACCTTCCATACTGCATTAATCTGTCTGTCGTTGCTTCCTTGATCATCAATGCATGATACTCTCTAAATTGGGCTTTTTGCACATAAAATCTATATACACATAAACATTCTACATGACAACCTGTGACTACGAAAGCTCTCCTGTTCTAGGACCACTCCTGGCAAAACGTTCCTCCTCAGCTTTCTTGAAAGTACTGCAAAAATAACAACCTCTTTCATCATCATGTACCTTCATTTTAAAACTCACTAAGATCCTCTGATCTTTCTCTCTCTTCCTCATTTAGTATCCACATACATACTATTCTGAGACCTTCTGAAGTTTTTACTAATTTGATCATTCTCATTAAATTGCTGCTCCATTTTAAGCACTAGCCAAAACCCCTATTTATCTCCATCTCTAAAAAACTTCCAAGAAGACAACACAACTGTTAAGCCCTGAAAATTACCTAAGTCTTGATCTACTGTAGTAAAAACTAGTTAAAAAGGGGAGAAAAAAGATATCAATAATGAATACTTGCCTAGAAAGTGTGGAGTCTTTTCCTCTATGTTCCGTGTTGTTCTTCCTGCTTAGTCTATAACGGGACTTCCCTGGGTATGCATGACAACCTCCACAGATTTAAAAAGGCGGCAAACAAAAAAAACCACTCTTTTCAGAAAATTAACCATAAGGCAACATGAATAGCTTACCAAACTTGATCTATTAAAAATACACAAATAAATTAACCAACAACAGAACTAGGCAATTCAAGACTAGAATCTGCTAGCTTGTCTATCTGCAGCTAATGTAGGCAGTGGAACCCTGATGCAGGTCTCCATGAAAACAGACCTCTATAATTAAAACAAACAACAACAACAACAAAAAAAAAACAACAACAAAAACCAAACCAACAAACCACTACAAAACAAGCCCTCACTGCCACCAAAACCCTAAAAACAGAGCTCATATCACTACTGGGGGGCAATGCCAGCAGCACAGCAGCCACTCAAGGGAACAGCTGGACCGTCTGCTTGAAAAAGGATACCACAAGCTGCTATGTAAGATAACAGCAGTAATTTCTGATGTACATAGGCAAGAAAGAATGATGACCTATGCTCTTTTTCCACCCTCTATGCACTGAGGTAGGGCAAGAGGTAGAGAAAGGAGATGTGTACCCATTTTAAATACTGTGTTGGTTTTTTCCTCTGGAGACGTCAGTGTGGCTGACAGCTCAAGAGTGGTAATAAGCACTACTGCTAAACACAAATTTACATTATTTTTTAGTTTAAAAAAATGCAAAAATTATTTAACAGCAAAAATCATTCAAATCACAGCAGAAACTATGTACGTGCATGATAGTAACTGTGCAATATGCTAGAAACTGCAGAGTTGCATGAAAAATACAGTTTGCCCACATCTTTGACTAATTCACCAGCCCTCTGCCCACTAACTGTTTTGATCAGAACAACTTACATTCCATAACTTGGAGTAGTTTTAAACAACAGCCATTTTATACACTCTGCTTAGAGCAGGCTGAGTTTAAAAGTTCTTTTTCCAAATTACACAAGCCTAAGGCCCCAGACAAGCAACAATTTTATATCAGATAACATCAAGAACTGTCAAAGAGAAACAGTACTTCGCACCTACTTCCACCCGCAAGATCCAAAGTTGGTCTCTAAATCTTTGTATTTGTAGGTACAAAAAAAATTCTTAGAATTTTTGAAAGCTTGCACCATTAAATCTTTTTCTCTCTTACTGAAAATTCTTAACATATATGTAGTATTAGAAGTGGGACAGAAAGTCCACCCAACCTATCCCAAACTTAAGTTGACATCCAGTCTTGTATATGCTATACGTATACATACGTATATAATAAAAGGTATGTATTTCTTATATAATCAACATACAAAATAAAGTATTCATAAACATTACTAATTTTCTCAAAGTGACAACAGCATTTGAAGAAACCCTTGTTGTTCCACAACCATATCCTTCTTAGCTTTCTTAAATGCAGCAATGCCCATGAAGAAATATTTCCCAAGATGAGATCTTTCTCCCTGCAAGCTCTTTAAGGAAGAGATAAAATCCTTTATTTGATCATATGCAATTTTATGCCTTTATGGTATTTTAATATAAGGATAAAAGTAACAGTAATTGTGATGATGACAGATTTTTTAAACCAAAATTAAAAGGGTAAACTAACAGAACAGAAATTAATTCTGTTCATGCAGCACTGGTGGTGCAAGCAAAGATGCAGAAGAACCACTAGACAGTTTGTACCAGTAAATCAGAACCTCACTGCAGAAAGCAGATTGTGCAACTCAAGACAGAGACCACTCAGCACCTTACAAATAATGACAGCCTCCACCCAGAAGCAACCCAGCATCCGGGCTGCAAGTCAATTAATGTCCAGTGACCAATTTACATGAGGGAGGTGGCCATTAAAGACTAACTTATCAGCATTCGATTACATAACTCCTCCTCCTCCAGTACCTACCCCATCCGTCCTTCCAAACAGTGTTCTCTCCACCAACATTCCCACATTCCTGCCTCCTCACCCAATGCATGAATGCACTCAGCTCACTCAATATTCACATTCCCTCTCAAATGGTCTCCTCTCCCATTCTCATTAAAATACCTCCAAACACCTTGTCTTCCTTCTTCTTTGGCCTACAGGTGACTAGGAAACAGCACATGTTATTTGGCCCAACTGGAGGCAGAGTTAAGTGTATGCCTCCCAGCTGGGGTAGCTGAGTACAAGTGTCTTCTGCCACGCCAGCAACCTACATAAAGCCCCCAAGCTGCACAGCTGGATCAGCTGGCTACCTGGTCAGGAGATGTGCATCTTCCCAATGGGCAGCTGCCAAGTAAAAAAAAAAAATTATGAAGTCTCTGAAGCCACAAACCATAGCAAACACATACCACCTGAAAAAAAAAAAAAAAAAGCAGCCTTGAGGAAAAAGATACAGCCTTGAGAGTCACTTCCACCTGGTGGCCTTCTACAGCAGAATCCCATACAATGCACATTTTAAAGTTTCATCTAGTAAGGCACTCAGATCAACAATCCTGTATATTTATATTGTTGCTGTATGTTATATGGTATGCGAACAATCATATTTATGTCGTGTCTACTTCACTGTAACTTTACATGATTATTTCCACAACATAAAAAAGGTTTTAATCATATTTATTTTGATGTTGTGAGTGCTGCAAGTCATCAACACTACAGATCACACTATACTAGTGAGATATAATAAAAATGAGTAAATTCTTTGATAAGTTCCTGAAAACAAGAAATAATGGTAACAGCTTTTTGTTTTCCTTACTTAGCTAGATTACCAGGCTGCCCCCCCCAATATAAAAAACAAATCCTGTTGCTTTTCTAAACTCTTTAAAAAGAAAACAACCACCAGACTTTGAGTCTGCAACTTTTGCTTACATGCAAAGACCTCCTGAGGACAACCAAAGAAAATTAACACTGTTTACACCAATTTCAGTATCTTAAGTTTTGAATACATCTTCAATGACTGCACTTTTTTGTCTCTTTCCTTGCTAAACCAGGCACATTTTGTGTTGATATACATGGTCCAGATCCTACACATCTGACCTTTACAAGCACACTCCAGAACTGACACAGGATGCCACCACTTTCAGCTCAGCTCTGAAGAGGGATGAAACTTTCCCTAAGCAGATCTACAAAGAGCTCCACACTGGCAAAAGTCTACAAACATAGCTCTTACAACAGACCTACAGAAGCACCAAGTCACCGTAAAAATAACAGAATATTTTTGCTTTTTACCAGGCACATAAATTTATGGACAATCATGATTTTAAACTGCATCACACACAAATACATACAGAAATATATCAGTACATTTAGGGAAGTTGGGTGTTCATTTACAGTTACATGCAGAACAGTAGATTATTTTTAAGCAACTTTTTTCTTTGATGTTACTTAAGCACTTTCTTCAACAGCTGGAATAACTCTATTTAGAATACAATTAAACTGCTTATTAGACAAATGAAAGCTACTACAGGAAAACGGGATTTGTGTACTGGTAATATAAAAATCTAAGTAGAAAAAAATCTCATATTCATTTATGACAAAAACACTTTTCTAGGAACGTAACTATATTTCAGTAATAACAGCATATTGACTATAGGACATATTAACGAAACAATACTGAACGTGATGAAGTCATTGTCACCAAGTATTGTATTTTGATTTTCTAACCTTTTACACTCTTACTATGATTCCATATGCATCGACTAACACATCTTTCTAATAAATAACTTTGTGTTATATAAACAAAGAAGCACATGGCATTAAACAGGATACCAAGTTTAGCCAAGTTGGACGGAAATAAAGTACTTTGAAGCATTTGAAAAAAAAAATGCTTACTAAAGGTATTCCAAGTTGTACGGTAGTTAGGGCCCTGTATATTCTTCAATTTCAATTAAACACAATAATTCACTACAGGGGTCAGCCTCTACATGTAATTGTGCTCAGAAACAAAATTTTCACACACAGAGAAAAAACCTGCATTTCTATACCTTACAGTTACAAAAGTGACCTTGGAAGAACAAACAAAATGCACACCAATGCTGCAATGCCTGACTGGGTCTGCAGAGTACCTGAAAGCATGTTTTTCAGGTGTGTGAAATACCCTTTAGATAGTCATCTGGATCCTGTGAATTCTGTATGTCCACAGCTGCAGATTATTTTTTTTTCAGGTACCACGAAATCTATTATCGTTTTGATGTAAAATTCTGTATTTTACTGTTGCTAGGCACCTGACATTTAGTGCTTTGTCCTCTTGCCCTTTTACCTGCATACACCTTTTCCTTCCTTCAATTTTCTTTACAATTAGGAATTAATTTGATTACAGTAAATATTCCACGTGCAGTCAATGGGTACTGACATCTAGGGGTCAAGGAACAGAAGATGAATTCCAGCTTGTAGTCAAATAACGAGAAGATTATGATCAGCAGAGAATAAGAGACAAATAGACCCGTGAGTTAGGCAGCCAGGGTAAGCACTACTGCAACAGTGAACCCCCTGAGCCCACAAGCAAGGAGAGGATTCCTGAATTGGCCCACGTGGATAACACCACGGAAGCCAAGACAGTGGGGGAAGGATGCCCAGAAAGCACACTCAAAACTTCTTTAGAAATAACTGATTTTAAGATTAATCAATTACCATGTTGAATGATGAGTCAGAACTATGTGTCTATATATGAGGGGAAAAATAGGTATCTCACAGTGATACAACAGATTAATACTGCCATGGAATTTATTCCCATTTACCACAGAGAGCACAAAGCTCTATTATGAAGAATATTCTCTCGCGACAAAGTTAAGATTGCACATTCATACTTAAATGAGGCAATTCCTAATTTTTTTTAACGTATTTACTATTCAACTGTAGCATTATATGAAGATATACAATTAGAAATGTGAATTTTCCTAGGTTTTCATAGATGGTATTGAGGGGTGAAAAGCATCCAAGAAACAGCTCTGTTTCAAAGCTCTACCATCCTCCCCAAAATTACAGAGGATGGATGTGAATTCTGTAGCGTGGCACTGTTTACCTGGCCATTACCTGGATTCTACATCATTTAAATGAGGTGACTAGAACCCAGATACTCCTGAGCAAAATAACCACGTAAGGGAAGAACTGTTCCTAATTTATTTCCACAAGTTTTCTTTTAATACAAATATACTTTTTAAAAAAACAAACAAAACCCCACACACAGTTCTACACACCTATCCTATGCCATAATCATCGTTAACATACTCAGAACATGCTAGATTTACCCCCAAAGTAAACTATTTTCATTTAGCTTAATTAAGCCCCTGTGATGTATCCCAAACAAAAAGCTACCCCAACACATTACGATCCAGTAATACACATTGTTATAGCACTTCTCCAAATAACTTTAACAGAGCTACTCAAAGTTAGTCATATGATTTAGTGATTTACAGAGCTGAGAATCTCTACACGTGGATTCTCATGGCAGCACAGCAACCTTTGGATCGGGAGGCAGAGGCCAACCTGCAGACGTCACAGCACGTAACAATGGAGAAATGCAGGCAGCCATAAGTATGACCCATCCAAACTTCTGCAGACAAACATATGAAAAGTCCAGCAAACATTGTAAGAGAAAAGGTCTCTCTGAATCAGAATGATCACCTTACTTTACAGGATTTTCATGTATTTTAGGCAGCTATGGATTGACAAGTAACACTGTAAATTATTCTAAAAGACTACTAATCTGAACAGTTGCTCCTCCCACACCCATAAAAAAGGAAAATAGTAAGAACACAGTTCACTCTTGCAGACAAACATGCTCCAGTGCATCATTCAACAGAACTCCACTCTTACTATAATAGTATGCAACCCCTCTTGCAGCATAGCTGGCTTGCTACAATTTATCTGGAGTTAAAATAAATGCATGCACATTCAGTTTAAAGATAGGGAAACAAAAAGTAGAGAACTCAGTGTCACTACCTTGTTGCCGAAAATCTAATTCGGGTCTGCTTAGACTTGAACTCGTTGCTCCAAGGAGACTGTATTTTAGATCTGATACCTAGCTCACTAATCTAGTACCTCAGGCAAAGCCTAAGCTCACTATTCTGGGTACCATCTTGCCGTTTTATTATCCTTCCTTAAGATAAGCTTCTTTATTTCAACTGTTCCAATATTTCTCTGCTTAGGTATCCCAAGTTTATCTATTCCCTAAGGAATAAAGATTGTTCTTCCTCTCATCTATGCTATATTTTCTGCTTCTCAACACTGCAGAGGGCACACAAGCTTATGAATAGTTTTATTTTCCTCATATATTTCTAATCTATATTCATTTTCAAATATTTAAGATATGACATAGAAGCATGAAGAGACACAATCCCTGCATTAAAGAGCTTACAGTCTCACACTTCTCTGTGAGATAGGTAAACAAACATCAGTATACCCACTTTATAAATACGAATAAAAAGATGGCAAATGATTTAACTAAGGCCACAGAATAAATATGTATCAGACTGATAACCAGAAACAAGATCATGTGATGGGATCTCTGGCCTATACCCAATTCCCTCTATGAGCTGTATGTCTTCTAATAATGTGGACTGGTACAACACTTACTTCAAGTAGTTCCACGTAAACTGCAAGACACCTCTGACACTCTGAACAAGCATTTTAAAACAAAGCACAGCAAAACAAAACACAAACAATCCATTCTCATAATCTGTTACATACTTAGTTTTCAGTTTTCCAATTCACAGAACATAACAATATCCTGTTTTATTTTTCAAACAATCCTTCCTCAGCTATTGATTAAAAAGGAATTTTAAAAGATAGTAAATAACAGTAGCCCCCTTTTATGGATGGTTTAACTAAGCCTCAGGAAGAAGAAATCTGCCTGTCAGAACTGGATTCTAGCATTATTAAAAAAAAAAAAACACCTTTACTGTATTTGAATTTCATTCCTATTTGACATGCACTCTCAAAGCCACAGTCTGAACCTCTGTGTACCTCTAGTACCTCACCTGTAAAACTTAACAAATTATACTTCTCTATTACTAAAGAAAGTGGGGAAGGGATTAGGAAAGAAAAAAAAAAAAAGTGTATAGAAGTCTTATCTTCTGAGGTTTAACTGCAAATAAACAAGATAATTAAGGCTCATTAGCTCTAAAATAAATTTTAAAAGACTGAAACTCCTTTTCTTATTCCAGGCTTATTCCACTTCACAAGGCAAAGAAGCAATATCCTTGCATTCCATATGCATTCCCGATCTTGTTGTAATATGTTTACCATTTATTCAAACCTAAGACACTACACCACAGCTATTAATAATTTTAAAGCGTAAATTAATTTTTATACTGTTTCAGTTGAAGATTGGAAAATGGTCTTAACATACAAATTTTCCACCAATTATTAGAAGATTCAGTAGGTCCTAAAAGTCACCGCAGTTATTATAGTGTTGCCAGAAACTTGCTTTTTGTAGGTTATTAGTTCTGACATCTGTCCAGATAAGCTTTCAAGTTAAACAATCAGAATTCTGTATTAAAACTGAAGAACAACATTCACTCCTCCCCAAATAAACCAATATATTTCAGCTTAGCAGCAGTGATTTAGGTCATTTCTAACAAAAAAAGCTTGCAGAAAAATAATCGGGAAGACAAAATATGTTAACATTCATCACACTAATTTTTCACTACATTTTTCAGCAGTAAAGAGGAGTTTACCCTTTGAAGGAAAAGCTCAGAAACTTTGATAGAGGCCAAACTCATCTGCATAGTGACTAGTGTCACAACATAACTCTAAGAAAGAGCAATTTTAAGGTAGCTATATTTCCTTTCACCTGCTGCTTGGTCTCCTCAGAAGAGGCCTAATGCAAATTTTGTATTATAAAAGTTCTGTTTTCCTATGAGCACATTCCCAGGAACTCTGACAAGACAACATCCATCCAAATAAGTAACTTCCATTGAGAGACATTCTAAGATGTTAACAACCAACGTATTTAATTCCCCTAAATAAAACTTTATAGCATGAACAGTAACTAACTAGTCTTGATTGTGAATATGTTGACTACGTGATTACAGTACAACTAAAATAAAAATCCCCCTCCAACTATGTAAAATATTTGCTTCATACTTAAAAGCAAGGCCTCAGACATCTGACTGAAACACACATTACAATTCTTATCTTGAGTGGGCAAAAATAATTTTAAAAAGAAATCATAAAAATATCATCCATGTATTTGTTTCCTGGCTTGCCAATGACTGGAGGATTTGTGACAAAGTGAAGTGCAACAGACTCTGCAGGTGAAGTCTCTAGTGTTGCAATAAAAGTCTGTAGCTATGCAAGATGAAAGCCTTCATTACAGTGTTATTCAAGGATGGACAGACGCTGTAAGCTCATCTGGTCCATTTCTCTGCCAGTCCTGGCTTGTTACCCATCGCAGTGTATTAGTGTCCCGACCAGGCTAGTTCTGAATGACCCCTGGTATGGGTTTCCCCCGACTCTGCTTGGCATGCTATTAAGAAGGTATACAAGTATATCTTGGGGGGTTTTGTGCTGCTATCTGCTCTGAATTTTCTCCCTCAGTTTTATCTCGGCTTACATGTTAACACAGCCTCTTATTTTATTTAAAATTAATCTCCCTTTTAAGTATTTAGGCCCTTCAAAATGCTTGTCAGATACCATTTCCCCTTCTCACCCAAAATCTTAATTTAGCCAAGCAAAACATTTATTTCGCAAATCTTTTTTATAAAATCAATTAGTCCCTTCAGCTTTCTCAAAATTTTGTTGCTCTTCTCTAAGCTTCTGTTAAGTTGCCCCACCTGTTGCAGAGGCTGTGAAAGTAAAACAGTACTCCAAATACAGTCACACAGCCTCACACAAAAACTCATCTCCCACTTGGTTCAATGCCTTTGTGGATGCAACCTAAACTCATTCTGATTTTTACAAAGTCTATATATCATATTGCAAATTGGGGCCTGTTCTTCCTGTCAGAAGCATGGACAAATCCCTTTCATATGAAAGGGAGTTGGGCACACACAACTGACAGGATTATCAGGCCCATCGTACCACTCCTATCCCTTTTTCAGCAAAGCTGTTTTCCAGGTTATTCCCTCACAATGAATACCTGTTTTGGATTACTGTCCCTCAACTATTTTAGCTTGCATTTTCCAAACTGAATCTCATTTGTATTTTCCAACAGTGTGCCTAATTTCTTTAGATAACCTTTTCTTTTCTGCCCTGACTTGTGTTTAACTCTTACCACTATCGTTGTCTGCAAACATTGCAAGCGTACTATTCACCTTCTCATAAATTTAATCAATCCAGACACTAAATGTGCCTAAAATGGCTAAACTTGTATTACTACATGCATGTGTAAGCACTGATGTTACTCTTTTAGCACCTAAAACTGCTGTGACTCACCAAATCTATTCTTTATACTTCATTCTATTTTTGTTTATGGTCCTTCACCCAATTTCTCATTCAGATGACTATCCATATACATAAATAATTTGTTAACGAGAGATTCTGAGATGCATTTGAATTTCAGAAAATATGTAAAATATTACTACAGCTATAACTTTCTCTTCATCTACTGGGGCCTTGAACCTGCAATCAGATCTGGCAAGCAAGCAGTCCTGTACTTCTCCATACTCACTGATCTATGTGCAGATGCTGTTGCAGTATCAGATCCTAATTTTAAACACCGAGCAAGAATAACAAAGAAAACTCTTTTAAAGTAATTTTGCTTGGAAAATTCCAGGCTGCTTATTATTGTTTCCCTAATATTTCTGCCATTATTTTACTAGGAACAGAATCCCTTAAATTTATCTAGTTCTTCAGCTCATGCCTTTTTTTTTTTTTCCTTTTNGACAGGCAAAAACTCTCAAACGTCAACTTTTTTCTCCTCCTTTGGTTTTAGCTTTTTTTTTTTTCCTTTTTTTCCCCCCCCCCCCCCCCTTTTTTTTTTTTATTAAAGAAACCAGTATTATTATTCAGTTTCTCAGTGGCAACTTGAAGATCAAATGACTTATAAATCTCTTCAGATCTTTCAAGAACCCCCACTATTTCTTGTCAATAACTATTTCACATGGTCCTGATTTTTAACTGCTCACACTTTTTCATCCTACTATATATGGAATTTCAGGAAATACGGAATAATGGCTTGTCTTTACAGTAACTTTATGCAACTTCTCATTTATGAACTGATCTCTCCTCTCCACTTGACTTCCCCTTACCTCCCCAATATATTTACAACAGCAAATTCTTATTCACGTTTAACTAGTATTAACTCATTTCCGCCGTCTTTACCAGAAGCTTATAATACACACCTGCCTCCCACCTTTCAGAAATTCTCTGCAGAACTGAGACTTAAACTTATTTTACCTGACACTGAGTCCTTCCACATAATTTCTCTTAATGCAGATAAACACCTTTTAAAAGCAAACTGATTTTTAATTTGGTTAGGCATACTTCATTTGCACATGTATCTCACTCCCCAAGAACAGATGAAGGCCCACAACAAAATAAATGTATCGCTTACGCTCACATGAAAACCAACAGAACCTTATACGAACGTATGAGGTCACACCAGCCCAATTCTTTGTAGGACTGTAACCTAATCAACCATTAACATAAAAAACAGGCTATATTTCATGTTAAGTTTCTTTTCACCCACCGTGTATGTTTACCAACTAACAAAAATGTAAAAGCATGCCCACATTACTGATGTTTACATTTATTACCCCATATTAAAATATTTTCATTAACACTATAAAATAATCTTTAGAGAAACATTTAGAAAATGCTTTACTAATTCACCTCAATTGAGATGAAACATCTAATTTCCACTACATCCAAGGGAATTACACTCTCTGATGCTGTAGAGGCTCACAGAACTACATTAACAAGTACAGTCTATCAATGGTTATCGGCACTGTGGCTTTTGACTGCTCACTAAGAACCACAGTGCATAAATTACTTCACCTGTCAGACAGCTCAAAGCAACACAGGCACAAAGTTTGAATGGTTCAGACCTTCCCTATTATAAATAACTTTTTCCAGTGAGAGAAAAAAAAGAGGTAGATAGGATTGTCTATCATATATTCAAGTATCACCTATCATAAAGCCTATGAGAACTATATCAGAAGTTCAAACAATTAATGTCTTTAATGAACTCTAACAAACATTCCCAAAGACATCCTGCAAAATTCCGCAACAGTCAAAATGAAGAAGTTATTTAAACAAAAAAGGCACACCTCACAACTGCCTAGAAAAACCGTAACCCGATGATTGTTTGGCAAAACATTTGGTTTGATCAAGCCAACGGGACTACTCCCGTCACACAAATAATTCAACTTTCTAAATTATTTACACAGCAATTTTAAGTCCAAATGACAGCATTATTAGAGATAACACAGCAAAATGAGCAAGTGGTCCGTGTAGCTTGAGATCTTATCTCAGTGAACATGCTATGCCAGATGTTTCATAGAAAGAGGCAACTTTCATCAAAAACAAATCCAAATCTGCAAATGTATGTATGTAGGTGCATACCACCAAATCCCTCTGAATTCAACAGGGTCCCATCTGCCATGCAGATCCCTCACTTTACAGGACACACAACATACGATTGGATAAAAACGTATATAAAAGTTGATAGGCCTCAATTTGTTTGGCTCTGTTTGCAAAGTCATTACAATAGTGAGGCCAAGATTATAGTCATACTTGGGACTCAAGAGGAACATTTTTTTTCCAAGGGTAATTGCTCAGCAGTTCATGAAAATCTAGCCCTATAAGAAACCTCAGGTTATGTTCTTCAACACAGATAAACAAGAGCCTTTATATGAATTTATCATTAGAGCATTTTTTTTCCTTTTCTTATAACCAAATCCCACCCCCCCCAAAAGAAAAAAAAAACACAACAAAAAAAACCTGCTAGGTTAAAGCTAAACAAATGTTAAACTAGCCGAGATACATGTGTATATACAGTCTTATTACCGCACATGTAAGGAGGTGAACACAGCTGGGAAACTGTTCACATCAAACTTAGATTATAGGAGAAGCAACAGTGAGTACAGTAGTAAATTAGAAAAAACAAAAACAAAAAACAAATCAACCACTAAAACCCAATCCACCCCAAACCCAACAACCTTGACAGTTTATTTCAGAATGGCCTAAGTAAATCACAGAGGCTATGACAAAACCAACATTTTTAAAGATTCTTCATCTTAACTGTTCATCAACTTTTTTTTTCTAAATTCCAAATAAATAAAAAACCTTTCACTTATTTATATGTAATAACTTACATGTATTTTCAGCAACTATATCTTAAATAATGTCAATACCAACATGCTAATAATAAAAATAACATTTTTGTATGTCTGATTCTAAAGTAAAAAGTATTATCTTATTAAAAATTAATAGTCATTAGAAGGCCAAATTAACATTAATTGTGTTAACTGTCACAGCATATAAATGCTTTCAAAATACAGATGTAAACACAAATGACATACAACCTTCTACTGCAAAAAGTTAGATCATGCAAACACTTACAAAATATGGAAATCAAAAGGAAAGGGTCAAAACCAAAAAAACTATCATTTTGCAAATTATATGTAAAAATCTAGTCAAGTAGTAGACTACAGGGCCCAACAGAAAAACACAAGAAGAAAAAAAAAAAAAACTTTCTACGATTCAACAAATCTTCAGCAACACTACCTCAATACTATCTAGTAGATTGGAAAAAAAAAAAAAACAAAACAAAACAGAGAAGGACATCCTGAAGTGAGCTTCCCACTTCTTTTCTAGGCCTGCTAGCAATCATAAACTTTGCTAAAGCTACTAACAATGGTAATTTATTTTCTTAGTCTGGACCTTAAAGCAATCATATTTCACCACCAAAAAAAAGAAAAATTCAGTAACTACAGATAACTGACTAAGGTTTTGCAGACACCATTGTAACTCAATAACTGCTCCACTGTGCTACGAACTCTACAGCTTCAAGCTGGAAGTCAATCTAGGACAACCAATAGAAAGTGCACCTGTACAATTACTGCATTTCCTAATTCAGAAGGCCAAACTAGAGACAGATAAAGCTTGTGTGTACTCAGATCACTAAAACAGAAGCCCCAAAGCCCATACACCTTTTGTACATATTGCACATCTATATTATCATTAATTGCAATGAGAAATATCATTTATACAATTCAGAAACAGAAAATTACATTCCTTAACCAGTGTACATAAAACTTTATTCTAAATGCAATAATTGTCTATATATAGCACCTAAAAACACTATATACGCAATAATTTTAAATTCTTTCACACAAAGAATAATCACCAAAAGTTATTAAAAAATAATTTTTTAAAAAAGTCATCTAGTAGCTGAACACACACAGTAATTTAAAATACTCAATATGAACTCCATGCTGCATTAAAAAAATAATCTCCATCACAAAAAACAACCTGTATAATTTCAAGGAATGCAATCTTATTTTTAAAAACTGCAGATAATCTACTATTTTTCAAGTAACATCAAAAATTATTTAGCTCTTTTTTTACTCTAAAACAAAAAATAATGTATGCAGCTAGTAATTGATAACAATATCATTTATCCAAAGCAGTCAACCTTCCTGCAGAAGCATTTTCATTCAATGCCTGACCCCACTGAGCAGTAAACAAGTTTACATGTATCAACACATTTCAGTGCTCCAAAAATTAAGCTAAGTTTCTCTAACTGCAATAACATGATCTGTTAGTAACAGTCCTTCAGTACCGTAATTCTAAAACAATCACTAAAAATGGCTCTGACATACACTGTTTATATACTTGGGATCCCTTCAAAGTTTAAGGCTTGCAGATGTAAAAATACAAATAAATTAAATACAAAGCAGAATTACCTTTAACTGATCACTGCACCACACCAGTAAGGAATTACAAGTTCTTTCTGGTTTATTTTATAGAATTTTAAAAGAGTAGGGGTATTTTTATTATTGCACACGGTGAAACCCAAATGTAATGCCACACTCAAAAAATACTACTGCAACAGCTTGATAGCACTCACCGCAAGTAATACTGTTTTAAAGCGAAGGCAGCGTTAGAACAACTTCTGGGAAAGTTAAACTCCTCTACAATTTCTCCCCACTGATTCTTCTCTGATACCTGTCAAAAACAACACACAGGCCGAGATACACAACGTACACATAAACATGTCGTTGACAGCGAACATCACAAAA
>VYZM01018145.1:70081-130698 GCA_013398915.1 Dromas ardeola
AGGGGAGCTGCTGCCCGCTGCCGCCCTCCTGCGCAGCCCGGGCGGACGGGGCCGTTCCTGAGGGATTCCTGAGGGATTCCGGAGAACCTGTAATGAATGACAGGACGATCTAGCTCCTTATGTAGCTAACTAGGTCACTGTCAGCACTTAATTACTGTTTGTTTCATTTTAGTGCGTGCCTTATGAATAAACCGGCTATTAGGCTGAGGCTTCAAGTAACACTATCCAGCACCAAGGTACAAAATATCTGTATTGGACTCTGATCTTGTGATGCCAGCTTGGTAATAATTACCGTTTTACATTAACGATGTCTTGGTTCTTCAGCTTGCAGGTGAAATAGTTGGAGCTCCCCTCTGATAAGGTTGTGAAGCTGATACTAATATTACACCACCGTTTTTGTTGTTTTCATATTGATGGGGGCTCCCCTCTTTTTCTGAGGTAGAGAGAGGGCTTGCGAATTAAGAATTTTTTTCTCAGATTTATCTGTCTTAATGTGCATGCTTTTTAATGGGATTAAATAAAGGTGATGACCTTTTTCTGGTAGAAGTGATAATTTTTAAATGTACCAAAATTACGTTGATATTTAAGAGTTATGAAATACCTCTTGTTGCATATTAAAAAGTCAAAGATTAAATGTAGGGGAAAAAATCTATTTAGGAAGAAATAATCCTTTTATTGATCTCTGTATAGTACCTGTCAATGCAATTTGAATTTTTTTAAATTGTGAAATAAAACCTGTACTATTATAAACTGCTTATAGAAGTTACCATATACAATTAATTTTGGTGTGTAAATGTTATGTATGGAACGAGCATTCTTGCAGACAGACAGTGCAGATCCACTAACTGAATTGTCACTATTCAGTAGCGGTTGGGGGCTTTTTTTTTTTTTTTGAGATGTGTGTGTATTGGTTGCTTTTTTTTTTAAGTATAACTGTGCTAAGTGAATCTTCTGTTCTAATAGCTGCATCCTGTGGTGCAGTTTCAGAGCTTTTTTTTCTTGAATCTTTAATACTAAATCTTTTGCTTATTACCTATCTGCCGAACTGCTGCTATTCAGAGAGCAGGCCCCAGTTGCTCTTGCCAGTGTGCTACTAACTCTGCATTTGCCTTCTGGTGGGTGAAATATTCTTGCTCATTTCCATTTTCATTTCTGCTTGCGCTGCTCTTGAATTGTGGCAACATTATGTTTTGATTAGAGTAACTAGTATCACTAGCTGAATGCTACTTACATTAAACAGTACACTGTAAATCCTTAGAAACTGAAGTTAGTGTCTTTTATTTGTTTGTGTGTATGTGCCTGTGTGTATATATGTGTTTTTTGAAAATGCAGCCTATTAGAAGGGCTAGAGAAGAGGGTAAATTCACTCTTTTAAGACTGCAGACAGTAGTGTATAATATAGGTGCAATCTGAAAATAAACACAGGAATTACAGGATGAGCATCTGGTAGAGGAGAAAGGGCCAGAAAGCCAGTGGTAAATTTTAGTGACATTCACCTCAACCATTTCTAATAAAAAATTTTAAAGTGTTGGAGTTAACTGCATATGTTAGGCTAAAGACTTCTCTGTTTGCACAGCTTGCTGTGACAAATGTACATTTCAACAAGAGGCATTTACTCAGCAAGCTATTAGTCCTGCCCCTTCTTACTGAATAGTATTTTAAAATTCTTTATTACGTTTTAGTGTGCTAACAGTTTTTAAAGATGCTGCTACTTTGTATATCTGTAAGTGGCTAGTCTTCAGTGGTACAGTATTAAATCATAAATTAAAGGTCTTATGCATGAAATTAAATGCTAAACAGTACAGCAAAGGTGGGAAAGCAGATGTACAATATTACAGGCTACTTCCGCACGCTTGCACAGAATTTCCACTACAGTTGGTAGAACTTAACTACCCTGGCAGGCTTGGTTTAGATAATCTCTAAAAAAAAAAAAAAAAAAAAAATTAAGTAATACTTTTACATTGAAAAGAACCAACTTCTGAAGTTGTTTATTTAAATTACTTATGACACTTCCCTCCTAAATCTCCTAATGTGTTGCGTGCCTTCCGCATTTCAACTTATTTTTATGGTATTACTACTCAGGAAATAAAACAGAAGGAAAAATGGGCTACGTAAATGCTGTTGTAAGTACTTAAGTAAATTGATTAAACACCTTGTAAAATGTTATCTCTAGTTACTGTAATTTTCTAATACTTGCTGTTCTTCACAAAGGTCCACCTCTTGGAATCAATGAATTTTATGATAGTCTAAATTCAAAACACTTCAAAGTTGAGGGTTTTTCAGTTGTGCAATGAAGTATGAAACATGAAGCAGGAAAACCCTAAATGCAACTGAAGGAGAAGTAAAAATAAATACGTAAGTGCACTCCCACTTGATTTCAAAACTGCAGTGCTTTTGAAATCCCAAGTCCTTTGTAGGTTCTGACTTACGTGTTCTGAACGCTTGGGGTTGGCAATACTTCAACAGTAAGTTTAGAAAGATAATCAAATTCATATTCTTTTCTTACAGGCAAAAAATACTTGCTGCATTTCTCAAGTTATCATACCTGTAATGCAGATGAGGGCCTTAATGGCAGAAAATGTTTTGATGTTCTAGTAAGCATTGGTCTGCAGCACTGAAGTCAGGAATGTCCTGACAGCAAACCAGTGCAAGTTTTTTAGAAAAGAATAAAACATATTTGCGCTGAGTAAATTACCTGTTTCAAGCATTACTTTGTGATTACCTCTGTGTTTTGTGTGATCTGGTGGATGGCACACTTCCTCTGCCACTATAGCTGTACGTGTTCCCTGAAATAGCACGAGTGTGATTCATATTTCTGGGTGGATGTGTGAAAGTTTGATTGAGATGCAAAACTGAGAGAGTTCTTCTGAATGTTAAAAAGGAACCGTGCTCAGAAATACGGAAATGATCAGGTTAAATTTGGCTCAAACTTTAAGGGTTTTTGTAGAGTATAAGAATGATGGTATCACACACGAGTGGGGAAGCTCGAGTTAACTTAAAGCAAAACCAAACCTATCAACTTCATAACGTTTGTTAGAAGTCTTAAGTGGCAAAACACTACTAGTAGGAGAGTTCTCAGGATTGCAGATCTGCCGGCAATATTTGCTCGTCACGTAGCAGTGTCTCATCCTTATATTTTTACCAATTCAAATGGCAGTCAACGGTAGCTAAAAATATGTAGAAATTTCTCTGAGTAAGCGGTTGCCTTAGTTAACTTTTGTATAGGCATAAATGAAAAGGGAAGTAGTTTGTACAACTGTGAATGTGTGGACAGACAATACATGTGACAATTTATGCATTTCAATATATAATACACGCTACAAAAACTTTTCTGAAAACTTAAGTATTAAACATTTAAGCTAATTAATCTATGGAAATTGCCCAAGCAAATAAAATACTTAAAAGCAGTGAGAACGCGTGAATAGCCGCAGATGCACTTTTGAAGGAGAAGACTTTTTTGTTGTTTAATTATTCTCAGTCTATCTGCTGGCGATCTACTTAATATAGATTTGGTCTTACGGACTGCTGATAGATGAGCAGCACTGCGCTGACTGCTGTTGTGTTGCCCAGATAAAAGGAAGTATCTCTATTTTCAGACTAACTGAAAGGAAAAAAATAAATCTCAAACTTACTGCATTGGTCAAGTGCTGATGGGACACCTAACTTGAAAATTGTACTTAAAACATTGGACTTAAACTGTTTAACTACAGTAGCATCTTACATAACTGAAAAATTCAGTGAGAAACAGTTCTTGAGGTTGTTTACATATAAAGGGCTATGAAATGTAGTCAAGTATCAGTTCCTGTTGTTTGCAGTAACATGACAGCATTTGAAGCTCTTGGGGGAATCTGTTCATCTCTAGATACTATAAAAATGTTTATTAGGCTGAGCTGCTGCTATTTCCGAATTTTGAACCTTAACGTAAGATCTGCCTCACACAGAATCGTGTTGCAGACGGGATAAGCGAAGTTGCTTAGGAAAAAGTAGAAGCAAAAGAGTGTGTATGTGCTCCTATGTCTTCCATCAACTCTTGATCTCGGGGCTTCCAGATCTTCCAGGATCCCTGTGTTGAAGAGTGACTGACGCACAGAGCTGGGGCAGCGTCTGGTTCTGAGCTGGGATGTCCTTAATGCTGGTCAGAGAAGAGTGGGCATAGTCCCCTAAGCCCTTCCCAAAGAGGCAAAAGTAGAGTCTGTGGATATTTGGGGTGGCACTCTTAAAAAGGCAAACTCATCTGCCTAGCCGTGTCCTTACCGAGCTTGGCGGGGAAACCGCAGGCCGGGGAAAGGTCTTTTCCCTCTACGAGACTGCCTTGGGTGTGTTGGAGAACCGTACAGAAGCTGGAAGAATTCTTGCAGTCCTGCCGAAGAAGGAAAAAAGGAGATGAAAGAAAATGTGGGCCCAAGCAAGGGAGTGAGGGGAAAAACTGATAATTTGGAATGGGGCAGCCCCCTCTCTCCGGGGCTTTCAGCAGCATCATGGATGACTTCTACTTCAGAGAGAAATCTCCTTAGGTGCAGTTACCATACAGGTTGTTTCCATCTTTTGCTGATTCAGGAATATTCAGTACTGCAGCTATTCACACTTGATTTGTAATCTTCAGGCTCTCTTTATCGTTTTAAGTATTGTATTTCATTTCTTGAACACAAAACTTCCAGTGCCTGAAGTCACGTGCTGCGCCGGGGACGGCTTGTAGTGAGCTCCCCAGCATGAATAGCGGTGCCCTCAGCTTACAGTAGCATCTCGCAGAATGAAACTTCTTCCTGTGCCATTTCATCCTTCATCAAGTTACTCCAGCGTTAGTTTACAAAGTCAAAATAGATATTTTTTTTTTAATGCTACAAGTTTAGCTAGATTTAAAAGACAATAAAAGTAAAGCAAGCCTGTCTGTGAATGAAAACCTTAGAATATTGTGTTTGATCTGCTACCTCTATTTTAATAAGCCTGGGCTCATTCTTCGCTTTGCTTTAGGAAAATGAAATAATGTCATAGTTTTTCCTTCGAGAGGCTGCCAAGCTATTACAGAGCCCCCATGGCGTTCCTTTGGAATTTGTTGTGCTTAGCACTCAAGAAAATGGAGTTGTGTGTCCTTAATCCAGGTGTTTGTGTCATGTTTGCAGTACTATACAAAAATATTCAATAGTGCAAGTTTCCCCATGTTGTTTTAAGTATTGTGCTAAGGAATCCTCTCCTTTTGCCAAAATATGCTAATTAAGCTTTCAAAGATGTTTTGTAATGATCTTTTTTTTAAAGTTTGGGTAACTAGCTGGAGCCAAGTTCATATCAAGATCAATTTACTTATTTATAGAAGAAAATATATAGACATTCTGATTATTTATTTTTTCCAGCTGCCAAAGAGTTCTTGACTTGAAATAAAAGTCTAATAATTTTTTGTTTTCCATCTGTGTGACATCATGCATGTGTATTATGATAATCCTTAATTACATGATCAGTTTTTTAATGCATGGTCCTTCGTTTTGAGGTGGATCCTGCTCACTGAATTAAAAAAAAGAAGAGGTTATGCTTCTTTACTTGCATGTTGTTTACATGTTTATCTGAATACAGATTTTTTTTTTTTTTTGCATTTTCTTACAGGCTTTTCTGGAGTAATTGTTAGGAGAGTATCTGAATGCTCATACTAACGAGTTCCCAAAATCCTGAGCTAGTAGCATTATCATCACTATAATGCTGAGAAAGCTAAGGCACAGAGGAATTCAGTACAAGAATGGCTGCTAATACGAGGTGATTTTCATTTAATCAAAGCACAGTTTCAATGGATATAATTTACAGGTTATTTGAGAGTAGAGGTAGTTCAGCAATAGGAGTGCTAGCCATAACTTTAGAGCCGCGTTGAATTCAGCCGTAGGCTTTTTCATGAACTTGTGCATAAGTGCTGTGGTCCTGTCTGCATTACTAGGGCTTTCCTTGTGCAAGGTTATGGTGATGCTCTGTTCTTTGAAATGTTTACAGCACCCAGAAGCTGCAGTCAAGAAGGCTGTATGCATACGGTAGATACTGCATGGTATTTCTGCATGTAGATTCCAGAGGCTTGGATTTGGAAGTCAGAAAATGAGAAACACTTCGTTAGAGGCCACCGATGTGATGCAAGAAACTGGCTGCTCTGCGTAAATCCCTGATAAAGACAGAAATAGAAATGGGGTATACTCAAGAGGATGCCTTTGCTGTAGCCCCCCAACATCACCCATCCCCCCCCCTCCCATCCTTGGCGCTGGTTTGGGTGCCAGAAGAGGGAGCACGGAGCACGGTGGAGCCCCAGCATCAATTGCAGTCCCCACTGCTGCCTCAGGTAGGAGTAACACTGCTAGGACCCACCTGCAGCATTGCTGACGCCACAGAATTTTCAGAAAACCCAGCTTCTAGCTCTAAATGTTTATTTATTTAGTTAGTTATTGCTGTGCCTGCACAGCTTGAGATTCAAAAGCTTATTGCTTTATCATGATGTTCAATAGGAAAACTGCCCAAGAGGCATATCCCTGATTCAAAGTCTACTCGCCCACTAAGTTTCAAATTCTCTCTTCAAAGTAAAGGCCTTTTCAAGTACATTAAGAGGGCTTTTTCTGTACTGGAGTAAAAATGGGAGGGTTTTTTTCTCCCCTAGTTTCATACTTAGATTCTTGTTGAAAATTTATTTTGAAAACATCAGCTTGAGGCAGACACCTGGCCTGGAAAACTTCGTCCCCAGTAGTTTTAAGTTCAGAAAAAAAGAGTGTATCTTCAGGTGTTTCTTCTTACAAGTTGTCTTGGAACCTGAAGTCCTATCGAAATTCAATCCTGAAAACATAACCTAGTAGGTATTTGGCTCTGTTTGCATTTATAGTCACTATATGCAATGTGATTGCAAAATACACTGGGCTCAAATACAGGAAGTCGGCTATCTGGTGATATGCTCAGGTCATTCCAACATAATGCTAATTACGCAGAATAACACCGCCCGATACAGAGTCAGTGTATGAAAGGAGGGTAGCAAGTCCTGTGCTTATAATCCAAGTAGTGAAAATATTCTTTACAGTGGGGATTTTGGTGCTGGCTTCCTCAAATGGGCTTATGGCTCTGAGTAGCTGAAGCAATTGCAGTGTTAGGTACATTAACTGAGTCGTCGGTGGTATCTGAACTGTATCCCTTTGCCAGGCAGAGTTGGGGTCACCACATTCAGCCCTAACTTGTCACAGCGTCGCGATCCAAGGTTGGAACAGCTTCATCAACTGACTGGATGTCCTGGGAGAATTCCCAAAGGATTACTTAGTTTGCTAATCTCTGCTCAAGGGCTTCTGGTGGCTTCATTGCTAACAAAGGCGTAGCCTAGTAAGTACTGCCTGCTATTTCTTTGTTGTTGTTGTTGTTTATTTGTTTAATTTTTAAGAAAGCCCTGCCTGATGAATGGCTCGTGAGCATAATGCTAAGAGCTTTTTTGTCCTCATTGTGGTACTACCGACTTCAGTTAGGTGTGATATTGATAGAAGAGCTTTACACAGCTGTTGGCTTTATTTGTCCTTACCCTGTCCCCATCCCATCCTCACAAAATGTTTGGGACATGTCTTCTAGCAATGTAATCAGAACACGGAGGACTGCTTTGTGGTCACATGCCTCTTGTTTGAGGGGGGTGGGGAAACCACAAAAAAACCTCCAAAACAAAACAAAAAACCCCTATGGTTGAGGGAGAGGGAAGGCTTTGCAGTTCCTTTTATACAATTTTGATAAGCACAGTTACTGTAAATTGAGAGTTTGATGGCTTAAAGTTAATAATATTGTTCTATTAAAAAATTCTTCATTAAATATTCCACTAGGTGTTTCGATATTATACTGAACATTTGTTATAGACTCGCCAAAAGTCTGCTTTTTGGTGCTCTTCTGGTCCCAGAGAAGATGCAGAAAGGAAAACTTGGGTTTTGTTTGTTCTTTCTGGTTTCAGTGGCAAGTTGCAGTTCCTGGGTATAGAAGTCAGTGAAGCTGAATTCTTCTGTGTGCCTGCAAGTGGTTCAGTGCCAGCTGGAGAGAAGCAGGCAGTTTTCAAACAAATCATCGAAGCAGCTTCAGGATTCTTCACCGTCTTCTCATGGAAAGTGAGGGGATATGATGTTTGCAAATTTTTGAATGAAAAATTGGCAGGATTTTAGATGGCCTTTTAGGTAGTCTGGCAGATCTTCCCCTGCCTTGGTAGGTGACAAAAATCCACCCTGAATGATACGCTGTGCAGTCACTGGCCTTCTAAAAAGCTGTCGTGCACACATCAAGACCACAGCTCTCCAGGTGTCTCGAAAATGAGTTACAGAATTAGAATCATAGAATTGTCTAGGCTGGAAGGGACCTTTCAGATCATCTAGTCCAACTATCAACCTAACTCTGACAAAAACCATAACTAAGCTGTATCTCTAAGCACTGTGTCAACCTGTCTTCTAAATACCTCCTCAACTGCTTCCCTGGGCAGCCTGTTCCAATGCTTGAGTTGTCCTGCCTGATGAAGCAGTTTCTCTTAAGTTTCCCCTTTGTCCAGTGCCACGGCAGAGTACTGCTCACTGGAGCTTAGGAAGAAATTTAAAAATTGGCAAAAGCAAAGCCACCCATCACCAAACGTATTTTGGGTTAATTTGTTGTGGCTTTAGTAAACTTGCTGATCTCAAATAGGAGGCAGCAGGAAATATTAAAACCCACAGCTTTGTAAATGCAAATGAAGTTTTGGGAAGTGTAACATTTGGAAAGGAATAAGTAAGTGGGCACGTGGCTGGGTGCGGCGGGAGGAGAGAGCACTGCAGGCCAGCTATCTAGGGTGGCACATTTTGAGCGTAAACTATCAAATGCAGCACGGTACCAGCCTGGCTGAACGCGACGTTCCTTCTGCTGGTGCCCTCCACCTATCAGTAAGAGAACAGGAGCTCTTGGAGTCACAGCTCCCGTAGCTTCTTCCAGGACCCAAACTCAAATACCTAAAAAGGGTTTGCGTAGCCATGTAAGTCTGTTGGAACTGGGGCCCAGCGGTTGAGCGGTGGTCCCCAGAAAATGCTGGATCATCTCTCAAAACCAGAGCCCTGGTATTCTGTGAAATGTCTTATGGATGATAAAAGTAGTTAGGACTTAAGTACTGATAAATAGTTCTCTTTATCATGCTTCGTTCATGTCAAAATCAAGCAGGCAAAGCTGCTGCCAATTCACTACTCAAAGACAGTAAGTAAAGATACATGCAAAGAAATATTCTGCAGCAGTGTTGACAATTTTTAGTAAGGGTTTGGTCTTTTAAAATACTTCATACATATCTTGATCTCTAAAAAATGATGTTTCAGTGTTTTTGCAGAGGTAAGAGAAAGTAGATGGTTCGTATGAAAATACAGTCCTCTGCCTGAATATGAGATACAAATTACGGTTTGGATGTATATACATTTATACTGTTTGATCCCAGAATTTAGCTGTCCTAAATACTCTCCCGCATATTGCATGGTGCACCACTTACAGAAGAAATAAGGGGGTGTGGAGAGGAGATGGGAGCATTGCAAGCAGCTGATCTGTGTGTTCTTCGTTTGCACATCAGTCACTTCTTCAAGTACACTGCAATTTCAGTGCAACTTCGCAGGGGTTTGCACGTTGTTATATTGTTTTAAAAACACTTTATACTTTGCAGTGGTTATTTAATGTGCAGACATGAACAATAAAGTTTTGTTGTTTGAACTTCTGCCTGCCTGATTGCAATGAAAGGAGAAGTATGAGCTATGCAAACAGATTTTATTGAGGTATAAAAACAGAGCCAGCAATTTACACAATCTACAGAAATGACATGTCATTACCACAAACTAGCTACTACAGGAAGTAGCTCGTGAATTGTGTGCCAGATTATGTATTAACTTAAGACTCTGATTACCCCAATATATAAAATTAATTTGGGACAAAATAGTCTGTGCACTTTAAGAGCCCCTTAAACCTTTAAGGTGCGGAAGAAAAATCTATCGGACAACTCCTATGTCTTTTATTGGACAAGTTTTGATGTAAAAGCTCAAATCGCCCCAAAACATGGAACATAATATAGCTTAGGAGGCAGTAGTCTCATGGGGGGACCTCTGAGTCATGAACATGTGCATGCACAGGATCCATATCTTCTCTTGACCAGCGTGGATCTTGTGGTGCTGTTTTGTTCTAGGAACAACTGAGATTTTGGGCAAATCCCTGATGCTGAAAACCTGCAGGTAAATAATTTAAATAATGATATCACTAACCTAATACAGTAGTTGACTTGCCAAGCTAGCAGCTCATTAATTAGTAGCAGTCTGACTAGCTAGTTTCTGAACGGCAGTAGTAGCTTCATCCTGCAGCAGAGTAGCTTTTTACAGTTATGCACTAAATGCTCAAACCGATGGCAAGTTCTGGATCCACTGCTAGTGATTAGGTAACACCAAGTTGTTCCGCAATTAGTTTAATATAGCTTAAGCTGGTCCTGCTTCCAAACAGAAGCATACCATCCACCTTCATCCTCTTCTTCCTTCCTCTTGTCATTAGCCTTCACACTGCTGTACTGCAACCTACATAAAGATTAATTCAGATGAAAGCTTACAGGACAAAAAAGTTACCTTTTAAAGGGACATGTTACCTAAGAAGATTCACTGTGTGGAGGGCGGTGTCGGTGCAAGAGAAGGTGGAAATAAGCATCGGGGAAAGGCAGGGCTCCCTCTTCCTCTAGTCCACCTTCAAAGGCTCCAGCATCCACACCATTCAGGTACCAACAGCAGGACAAAGCATTGTCCCTCTTGTTGTCCCACGCTGATCAGGGAGTCGAAGAAACCTGAAATCAAGGCAGTTGGGTGCTGGTACCAGTTCCTTGTTGCTGTTTAAAAGGATGATGAAGAGAGGTGGTGGATCTTCTGATAAATATTTCCTCTAGTTTGCTTAGCCCAGTTAGGCATTCTGAAAGGGGTGCACCTGCCTGAATAGTTAACTGTGCTCTTTATTTCTTTTTCAGGGCAGGTGGGGTACAACTGTCATCTTGTGGTATTTACAAGAAAACAGAAATAGAAAACTAACTTTCATTTTACATGCAGCACGTCCACGTGGGATGGACATAGACAATACATAAATTAGAAAAAGCATTTTGGCCGATAACCACTCTATTATATTTTCCTTCTGTTGCCTACTTTCAGCCTGTGTGCCATAGAACTTTGCACTCTGTCTAAAGACCTAACATTTGGAATTTGCAGGCCTTCGGGATGGAGGGAAGTTGAGCCTAAAATATCCATAAAGAGCTGTGTTTGCTGGATATTTTCAAGATTGAGGTTTGGAAATAAGTTTCTCTCTTTTGCTCGTGAAGAATCTAAGAGCGTTTTGGACCATGGCACATCTACATTTAAATTTTTGATACATATATACTCCCCCCCGCCCCGTACTTTTCTGTGTGTAAATTTTGAGATAAACACATGTATGAAATAAATTCCACACCTGAAGGAGTGCAAATACGGGATATTGCTGGAATGGCTGTGCTTCCTGCATGTCTTCATACAGATGAGAGAGACAAAGGACACATACACAGGCTTCATTTTGGTAAGATTAATATTTTCAGTCAACATTAAAGCTGAATGCTGAAGTGCTGAAGTACTGTGTGGTCTCCTCTTGACTTTCCAAACTGCTGCCCTCCTGTAGAGCCATTGATTTTAATTTCTGGTAAATCTTGGCCATTTTAGCCTTCTTTTCAGCTTCCACTTCCTCTACCTCCTCTCTGCAACACTTTGGCACTGGAGCCACAGCACATCAGCCTGCGGATTCATGACTCCCCCATAAATATGGAGGGAAGAATGAAATTGCAATTAATCCCAATTTATAATTTTATGCTGTAAGCATTGAAGTTAAGCAACTGAAAAATAAGTACAGACTTTTAACTGTTGATTTTCGGTTAGAAAACCTCCCCTTTCCAATGCCAATCATATCAAACCAATCCTATGCTTTAGAAAAACAAGGGGAGGTAGCTCTTTTAACAGCTCGCAGTGGAAGTTCAACCACTCCAGTGATGGAAAAGGGTTGAGCTGGAGCCCAGAGTGATGCAGCAACATCAGCCTCACCACCTTCTCTGTCTTACTTCAACAACTGGGGACTTGGCTTCTGTGGAATAACACAAGGGCTCATCATGTCTTACGGTCCCAGTACAGTTATGGCCCTTGAATTGCTTGAAAGCCTTGGGAGGCTCCAGAAAGACAAGTCAAATGCCTTTGCATATGAGGTAAAAAGAAATGTCATGCAGTGTAGACCTTGGGACAGGCTCAGAGTACTCAAAGTTAAGTAAACTCATGTTCTTCAGCGTAAAACCTTTTTTCTCTCAATAAGACATTATAAAAAGTAATCTATATTTATTATGTGAGCTAGAGCAGAGGATATGGAAAGTCGGGAATGGAAGTGAAGAAACAAGATAACTTACTTATCCCTCTTTTTAAAAGTAAAAACTTCAGATTTTAGCTACAAAGTCCATACTCTTCCAGCCCAGCTGTTGTACTTCTCACGCAACTGAGAAACACTACATAAAGAACTTGGAGTTATGATAGAATGTCTCTTTCACTTAACTGCAGTTTCCTTCTAAACAAGGTCCTGGGTCAGCATTTCATGTAAAACCGAAGTAGCCAGGTGCTTCAGAATTGCTGTGATTGAACTGGGAGGGCAGCATCACGTTTTTCTCTTAAATGTAGTCTTGGATGCCTGACATGCAGTTGACATCCATTAAAAGTTTTTCATTTCACTTAAAATTCTAAAAATCCTTTTAATTTACTTATCTTTTCTCCAGATAGCTTCTTGAAGTTTTATCTGTTTATAATGATAGAAAAAGATCAGAAACAGCTAATTATTAAAATGGAGACATTGTTATATTAAACATGGTTCTTTAACTGATTAAACTCTGTTTTCACCCGTATTGTATTTTCCTATTTCAAGTGAATTTACCTATAATCTGAAAACATGCCTTAACTTTATATTTGTGAAATCTTCAATAACATTATGGGATTATTCATGTATAAAGTTGTGCATGCAGATAACTGAAGGAGCACGACTTAAGAATGCAAACACTTCTGGTAGAGACTCTCTTTGTTATCTGTGGGACCTATGATTCCCAATAATATGTGACATACCGATTGTGGAATCTAAGTGCTACCACAGTGGAAAAAAAAAAAAAGTATATATTTACAGCTGAGGTTAGCCGTAAAATTAAATTTGAAGGAAATTATAGCACCTAAACTTAAAGTAGATGACATGGTTTAAGAGAAAAATCAGAATTTTTCAATGGCCCATCTCACGAACCTGACTGTGTTTTCCAGTGACAGAGGGCCATACAGAGCCTGTATTCCTGCTTCTTGCTACAAAGCCCAAATTTGGTACCCTTTAACATTCATGGTGTGATATTTGTTGATGAAGAGAACAAAGAGAACATTCCGCACTTGAAAAGCAACCCATCTTCCAAAGGAATGGGATTTCTAGTCTGAAGGAAAAGGAAAATCTGAGCCCTGATGAAAAAATTACCATCAGGGCTGCATAGTATCCAGCTTGTAGGTGAAGAACTTTAAACATACTGTCCTGCCCCAAATATTCCTGAAGCTTGGCTGTGATGCTTGAAAAAGCTGTCCAGTAGTCCATCAGCAGGAAAATCTGCAATTTTAAGTTAGATGCCTAACCTACTTTGTACAGAGGAATAGAATAATTGCCCTGGAATAGGAACTGCAAAACTCAGGAGTGAGTGGGACCGCTTAGTCTAGTGAAAAAATCTTGTGCAAAAGAGGGCCTTGGAGCTTTTTCAAGCAGAGTTACTGCTGTCTGCAGGTGCCTATTTTCCTTGGGATTTATAGCCTATAATGCTATCCTGATTGGTGTTTATGTCCTTTCATTTAAAATAAGATGAGGAATCTTCTTCAGGAGGAAGAGTTGTCATCCTCATGCTTCAAATACATCAGCTGGGAAGTTGCAGCCTTCACTGAAGAAAAGCCAGGTTCTATTTTATGTGATAGACCACATCTGTATTCACCTTGTAGGATGTATGCAGGTCCTATTACTTAAGCTCAGAGACTTTTTCCCCTTTCGTGTAGGATATGAGGCAGGGAGCGCCCCACAGAAGTTTCTCTTGGGCACAGTGCTGAGGTGGAGTGGGCTGCTACAGTGAATTTCAGACAGGCAGTGAGTTGTTTTCTGTTTATTAGACACTCAAGATGTGTATGTGCCTCTACAAGTCTTCTCCAAAGACTACTTTTCACTCAGCCTGACTTATAAAGGCTGGATCCTATCATCTCCTGTGCAAACCAAGAGCCATAACTGCCTTAGAAGGTGATGTATTTCTGACAAATGTTCAATCCATCATTATTTTAGAACAAGAAGAGATCAGGAGCTCGAACAGCAGAATTACAGATTCAGAAGGTTATGAAGACATCATTAAATTGAGACGTCTACAGCCACATTAAATAGGCAGGAGCTGTGAACTGGCAAAAGCCTTCATTACTGAATCAATATGAGGCCATTCTCCTAAGAAGTCCTCCCTCAAGAAAGCAGCTCTAACCCTCGCTATATCAAGACTTCTTGAGCACATGAGATTAGCAAGGAAGCTCATTGGCAAGTAAAATATGGCAATGGGGAGTCATCTCCAGCACTGTTTCACCTGTTAAGACCCTCCATGAAGTAATTGCAAGCATGCTACCTTTCGCATCTTTGCCACTGATGAGTCTAGGAGTACTATGTGTTCCTTGAACACTGGTGAGTGGATAGGACTCAACATGGATAGGACTGCCCTGCTCACCTCCATAGTGAGAATGTCCCCTAAGTCTCCTTGTCAACTCCTTGCCTCCTTAGCGGTGATGAAGGTAGCACCTGTCACAACAGGCCTTGGCACCACAACGTTTCTAACCTCCTCACACTTGTATCACATTCCTCCTCAGGATATGTTATGAGCCTTATGAGCCCTTTGCATCAGGGCCACGGTATTCCTCAGCGCTACAGCTATGTTAAAGGAGCCTTCTCCCCAAGATTCCCTGTGGCAGGTGATAAGGATATTCAGATCTTGAAGGTCAAGTGAGATTTCTGCTGTCAAGACTGTAAAAGTGCAACTCCTTATTCTGGGGAACACCAGGTTCCAGACATGCGTCAGCACTTGAAGCATGGATTAAGTGCGAAAAATCCGATGACAATTTCTTGACACAGGTGATCAGTGAGTCAACTGGGGGAGGCAGGTGCTCTGCTGGACCTGTTACTTGTGAAGAAACTGGCTGTGGGTGTGGAGGTTAAGGGCAGCTTTGTCTGCAACCCTGAGATTGTATAGTTAAAAATGCTGAGATAAATGAGCAAAACAAATAGTAAAATTGCCAGTCTTGACTTCTGGAGCGCAAATTTCAGTTTGTTGGGGGATCTGCTGGGCAGGATCACATGGGAGACAATTAGCTGCCCCTGGGACAGCTGGTTGATCTTCAAGAACAGCCTCCTGAAAGCACAGAATTAGTCTATTCCAAATCACAGAAAGACGAGCAAATGTGGTACAAGGCCAGTATGGATGAGCAGGACACTCTTGACTGACCTCAAATATGAAAGAGAAGTATGTAGAAGGTAGAAACAGGTCCAGGGCTACCTGGATGGAATATAGAGACGTTGCCCAAGTCTGCAGGAGGGAATTAGGAAAGCCAAAGCTCAGCTGGTGTTGAAACAGCAAGGGATGTTGAAACAGCAAGAGCAACAAAAAGGGCTTTAGTAAGTATATTGGCAACAGAAAGGCAGCATGTGGAAAATGTGGGCCAAGTACTCTATGTGGCAGGGGGACATAGTAACAGAAGGCATGGAAAAAGATGAGGTGTTCAATGCCTTTTTTGCCTTTTATTGTTTTGTTTTGCACTTTTTTTTTATTGGTAAGATTTTCCCTCAGGCCTGAGGCTAATAGCGGAGTCTGAGGGTGTGAAGCTGTAGCCACAGTAAATACTGAGTACTTAAGCCAATAGGACATACGCAAGTTCATGGAAACAGATGGGATGCATCCAAGGGTGCTGAGGAAGCTAGCCCATGTCACTGTGAGTCTGCTGCCCATCGACTTCAACAGGTTGTGGTGACTGAGGATAGAAGGAGAAGGTAAATGTCATACCCACCTTCAAGAAGGTTGAGAAAGAGGATCCAGGGAACTACAGGCTAGGCAGTTTATCCTCAGTCTCCTGGAAGATTACTTCCTCCTGGAAACCATTTTTGCGCTCACGAAGTGCAAGAAGGTATTTAGAAACAGGAAACATGAATTTACCAAGGGCAAATTGTCCCTTATCAGCCTGACTGGTTGATCATGGTAAGATGACTGGTTCTGTGGGCAAGGGGAGAGTAGTGAATATTGTTTACCTGGACTTTAGTAAAGCTTTTCCCAAGGCCTTTGATTGTATCCTACCAGTCAAAATAGTGAGATAGAGACAGGATAAGCAGATGATAAGGTGGATGGAGAACTGGCTGAACTACCAAGCTAAACAGGTTGTGATTGGCAGTACAAAGTCCATCTGACAGCTGGTTGCTGGTGGCAATCCCCCTCAGGGACTGATTCTGGGGCCAGTGCAGTTTGGTGTCTTCACTGTTAATGATCTGGACTATGGGAGAGGGTGCACTATCAGCAAATTTATGGATGATACCAGCCTGTAGGGGAGCAGTTGATATCCTGGAGGCCAGGGCTATGCTTAAGAGGGACCAGGACAGGCTGGAGGAATGGACTGCCAGGAGCGTCACCAAACTCAGCAAAGGCCAGTAAGAAGTCTTGTATTAGGCATGGAATAAGCCCCTGCACTTGCACATGCTGGAGGTCAACTGACTAGAGACCAGCTTTGTAGGAAGGGACCTCAGGTCCTGGTGGACACATGGAGCATGAGTTAGCAGTTGGGGCAAACAAGGTCAACCTCCTCCTGGATTATATTAGCAAGATGTAAACAGCAGGTCCAGAGAAGTAATTATTCCCCTCTGTTCTACACTTGCGAGACTGCCTCTGGAGTACTGTTTTTGGCTGACCAGCACAAGACATTGACATACTGTTGTGAATGCAGCAGAACGTCACTGAGATCACACAGGGTGGCACATACAAGCATATGAAGAGAGCGTGGTGGGGCGAATATAGAGAGGAGATCCAAACTCTTCTTGGAGGTGTATGGTGATGGGGGAAGAGCTAATGGACACAAGTTGCAACACAGGAAATTATGCGTGTAAGGAAAAATATTTTCACTGTTAGGATGGTCAAATGCCAGAATGGGTTTTCAATAGATTTTGTGGAATCTCAGTCCTTCGAGATATTCAAAACTTGACTGAGCAACTTGCTTTAGTTTGAGTTGCTTTGAATGAGAAGTTGGACTAGCTGGCCTTCAGGGATAGCTTCCAACCCGTCCATCAGAGAGGCAAGGCAGAGAACAGTGGATGCCACTGCAGTTTGCCACTGCAGATCTGCTAGAACCCTTATTGCCCTCAGAGAGCTCAAGTGTCAAAGGTGAGGCACCTACGCATTTCAACGCCAAAAGATGGCAGGTGAGTTTTGATTTTGAGGACCAACTTTCAATGTAGAACCCTAAAATTTGCTTGAATCTCTTTTTGAATCTGGCTTTGAAAAGACCTAAGAAGATGACTAATCAGGATTACTTTGAGGGACATTTTCCTTCCTATTGTCCTAAAATGAGACTGGAGTTGTTAGAAAGTAGCAGATGCTTTGGAGTGGTCCTGTTGTTTTCAGGATGGTAAATTGTTGTTTTCCTTTGTGGGTTTCTTATCTGCTTAATAGTTAAGGCATGTTTGTCGGTAGATAGCTGCTGTACATGACTGCAATTGACACCTTTTTGGAGTTAGATTATAGGTGTCTTCTAACTGGTGCTAATTCCCATTTCCGAACACTCAGCTTAACTTCAGCATTAGCAAAACTATATGAGAATTGGGCAGTTGCTGCACTCTGTTGAGCAGGGCTGTATGTGGGGCTGTCCATTATAAGAAGAATTGTATAAAATGAAAAGCTGACTTACTTACATTAGTCTTCCTGTTAAAAAGTATGCACATTCTAAGCAGTGCTTGGAAAAAAATGTCATCCATCTCCTTATGACTGTGATCAAATTCTATACGTTTTATAAGAAACAGTATGAACCTATCTTATGTCCCACTAAAAATTTAATGTACATGATACATATTTTAATGGAATATATGACTTTTCCTTCTTCTGGTGTGATCATTCACAATTTTGCAAAATTGATAAGGATCTCGTATTTGGCAGCAGCTTCCACAGGTCTAGGTAACAGGACAAATACAGAGGAGTGGATAATCACAACCCTTATCTTAAGGAAAAACATCCAGCATATTTTTAACCTTTGCTAACTAGAAAGTATTACATGTATTTTGTCTTAAATCTAGCATTTCATCATTAGTTTGATAATGCCTCTCTCCGTGTGACAAAATATTTAGAATATAAGCCCTCGTCTCCTTTCCTCAGTGTATGACACTGTCTTATATTTTACTAGAAATATGGGGAAGGGAAAATGAGATTTACCAAATGCAGAAAGAAAAAAATACTTATCTGCTTTCAACACTTGGATTGAATTATGTCATACTCTTTAAGAAATATTATGTGGCTGTTCAGTTTTGTTCTAGAAGAGGTTCTATGATCCAAAAACTGTAACATTTTCAGTGCATCTAATAAAAGCCTCACTCACATGCTGGTCACAAGAATATGCTTCTACAAACGAAGTTGTAACTAATGAGTCTCTTTTCCCTTAGTTAAGAAAATAATTTCTGTTTAAATATCTTTGAAATTTCAAGATCTGCATATTTTTATAAACTATAGTTTAAAGCCTATGATATAATCTGAAAACTATCAAACATACAATCTTCCTAATGTGCCAGGACTTTGATTACATAAAATACTTTGTTGGTTCATGGTGAATATTCATAAATTGTATATATATGATATGTATATGCACAGTATAAAATATCATTGTAAAAAAAGCCCTCTAAATCTATGTGAGATTTAAAAAACCTGAATCATTCCTTTCTGTCTATTTTTTCCATTTTTAATTAGTGCCTGATTTGGGCATATTATCTCAGTATAATTTCTGCTATGGTAATGTCTCTGTAGGATCATCAATAGTTCCTCTACAATGAGAACTGGAAGACTGTCTATATTAGCTACCAGCTTACTTGAGCATGTCCTGGAATATCCCTAGCCGTCGGTCAAACTCATTGGATTTCTCTCCTGTTTTAAACTGGGTAGAGGCAGCTGATAGGCCTGGAGTCATAGTCAATGGGGATCCAGTCAAAAGAGTCAATATTATCCAAAAAGTGAGTCAACTCATTTTAAAGCAGGCATCTACTTTTAGTTAGATGAATCGCTCTCTAGAGTCCATTGATGCAGATATGTCAAGCTGGATGAGATGGATCCCACCCTTACATTCCTTAGATGTTTTTGCTCACTTGTTTGAAAGTGAATTGGAGCACTTAAAAAGAAGTTTGTAGTGCAGTTTGTCTCAGCTTTATTGAGTTCGGCTCAGTAGTTAGTGCGTATGTCCCAGCCTTACTGAGTTAGCTGTAAGTCACCAGCTTAGCATTGCCAGCTGCATACATGGACTCTACTATACATGAACTCTGCATGGTCCATACGTGAGTCTCTGGTGCATTCCGTTTTTAAATGTGATAAGTTCCTTTGGTGTTCTTACCGAAAACTGACTTTAATAAAAGCCATATTTAAACTTCAGAAAGCTTGCTTTTTAAATAGCTCCAGAACTTTAAAATTGTTGGCTGACAGATTCTAAAAAATCTTCCAAGTGTTGTAAGAACTGTACCAAATCCGTATCAGATACAAATTCTGACTGAACGTCATTATATAATGCATGCTAAATTTTGTCTGTGAATTTGTTTACCGGCATGTGAATGGAGAAACAGCCTCATCTTATGTTCTGGACCTTCTATCATTGTGCTCCTTCTCAGGAACAGAAAGAAACATGGAAAGGTTTGAAGCTGCAAATATGCTTTAGACAGAAGAAAGAGAGGAAAGATAAGTCTGATGGATTAACATGCACAGGAAAGGGGTATGCAACCCTGAACATCTAAGCCCTTTGGCATATTCTGTGTTGTTTTCTCCAAATACTGTGCCCTTTTTTATCCCTGTCCCCCACCTCAACTGGGTTGTTTGTCTAATGCCCAATTCTATGTCTTCCCTAGCAGGTTGCGGGCAGGTAGGGGAAAATGATGAAAGAGTCAGTTCTGAAGAAAGGGATCTGGGGGTCTTGGTAGACAGTAAATTATCCATGAGCGAGCAATGTGCCCTTGTCGCCAAGAAGGCCAACAGAATTCTGGGCTGCATAGGGAAGAGTGTGGCCAGCAGGTCAAGGGAAGTCATTCTCCCCCTCTATTCTGCACTGGTGAGGCCACAACTGGAATACTGTGTCCAGTTCTGTGCTCCCCAGTTCAAGAGAGACAGGGAACTACTGGAGAGAGTCCAGCGTAGGGCAACAAAGATGATCGAGGGATTGGAGCATCTCCCTTATGAGGAAAGGCTGAAAGAGCTGGGACTCTTTAGCTTGGTGAAGAGAAGGCTGAGGGGAGATCTTATTAACATTTACAAGTATCTAAAGGGTGGGTTGAAGGAGGATGGAGCCAGACTCTTTTCAGTGGTTCCCAGTAACAAGACGAGGGGTAACGGGCACAAGCTGGAACACAGGAAGTTCCGATCAAATATGAGGAAAAACTTCTTTACGGTGAGGGTGCCAGAGCACTGGAACAGGCTGCCCAGGGAGGTTGTGGAGTCCCCTTCTCTGGAGACTTTCAAGACCCGTCTGGATGCAGTCCTGAGCAATGTGCTCTAGGCAATCCTGCTTTAGCAGGGGAGTTGGACTAGATGATCTCTAGAGGTCCCTTCCAACTCTGAAGATTCCGTGATTAAGTGATTCTGTGATTCCGTGAATGGATGGCCCAGAGCAGTGGCTGGCAGTTTGTAGGTCCTTACAGCAACCACTAGTGCCATGTTTCATCACAGGCGGGATAGCCCTTAAAGGCTTTACCTTGCAGGTTGGAAATGTGCCATGACCATGCAGAGGAGATAGGAGCAGATGTCCTCCACTGACTCTGGTTTGCTTTGCATGAATGAAGAATAGAGGAAGAAATGAGCAGCAGCATGAAATTTAAGGAATTGGTATTCTGTGGGGTTTTTTATTAATCATCTCTCAAATAGCATGACATGTGGATGGGAACTACTTTTTCCTCCTGAGATGTCTCAACAGTCAGGTCATGATAGGGATGTTTCCACCCCCACTTACTCCAAGGCTGAAATCCTTGAGACAGGTTATTTGCTCCTCTGTTCTATGTGCGTCTGCGTAGTTCTGGATGCCCTTTGCCTGGAGGAAGTCACAGCCCAGCTCAAGGTGCAGATGCTTCCTTAATAGTGTGGGAGGAGAAGTGGGAGTGGATTTCACAGAAACCTCTGATCAGGAAGCTGCCTGAGCAAGCCGGTGGGGAATGGCTGCATTCCAGGGGAGTTTCCCAATTGCTGTGCCACTGGGGCACGCTGGGGAGTATATCCCGGCCAGTTTTCAGCTGCCTTTGCCCAAGCACTTGACCGACGGGTTGTGCTTGAAGGCTGTTTGCCAATTCGGCCCCGCAGGTGAGGCAAGGAGGGAGCTTCCTGTTGTGGGAGTCTCATTCAGGCTTTAGAGGTGAGCTACCAGGTTTCAAGCTTTGTCAAAATAATAAGGCCAGGATTTCTTGCCTTATGGCAAAAGTTTAGGTTCATAGGGATGTAAGTATTCCAGTAGCAACAGGTGCCTCACGGGAGATGGTGAAGCACTGCAGTGCCTTTGAACCTTCCAAGAGCTGGTGCCAAATAACAAAAATGTCTGGTATCACTGCATTGTGCCCAAAATAACAGGTTAAACGAGGATTTATGCTTGCAGGGATATTTTTTCACTGTGTGAATTCAATAATCTGGTTTTGCACCTGTAAGAAGCTGATATGCTACTTGCCTCTTCCCTGGCCTTTAACTAATTGCAGTTTGAAAAATGTTGTACAATGTCCTTAACATGGGTTTTATAATAAGTAAACATAACATCCTGTTTACATGGTGACATCCAGTAAAGCATAAATATGGATGATCTGTCCCACATTTTGTTTAGTTGTATTACAGGCACTCAATATATTTAAATATTATTTCATTAAACAGTTTATTACTGTGATTTAAGCAAAACTTCACAGGTTCTTTGTCCACAATCTTGTCTTTGGAGATTTGTCCCATTCCCAGGAATAGATTTGAAAGCTAGAAAAAATGGCAGGGAATGTGAGTTTGCATCTTGTTTGCTGTCTGTCAATCTATATCCTTATGGAATTAATTTTATGAAGATTGCAGCTTGCTTACACCAAGTAAATAATTTTATGGGAAGAAAAGAACTGTTATATACATAGAAAAAGAAGGCATGCAAAGTGCCAGTGTTTGAAAAGTAAAGTCAAATTCAAATAGGAGAGGTGTCATCCATTTTAAATAGTGTGACTACCAATAGTATGTCCATCTTCAAATCAAAATGTCAAACATAAATTATCACAGGTATTACTGAAAGAACATCTGTGGGTTTTGTTAGACATGAGACCAAAGTAGATAACCTAGAAGTTTCTTTTAGCTCTAGAAACTTTGACTACATGTCCAACCAAGACCTATTAAAAGGAGAAAAGTCTCATAGCAAACAACCTCTGCCTTGTGCTATATGTGGAGACACCACACTTCTGCTAGCTGGACCTGGTGGAATAACTAATAACAGTAGGCTACTGTTCTTACATGGCCAGCTTCAGTTTTGGGT
Organism: Dromas ardeola; assembly: GCA_013398915.1. Classification (NCBI taxonomy): domain Eukaryota; kingdom Metazoa; phylum Chordata; class Aves; order Charadriiformes; family Dromadidae; genus Dromas; species Dromas ardeola. Next base: position 92,851 of record VYZM01018145.1, read on the forward strand.
GCATTTTCTGACAATGGGTAAATCTTGGATCTGAGACGCCTTTTCTACCTTTTTCCACCAACTGTGTATTCGTCTGCCCCATCCTTCCCAGCTTGTGCCAGTCTGCTGTAATCCCTGTCCCCGGGTCCTCTTTCCATGCTCCCCAATTAGCCAATACTAATTTAATTTATCCGGTTGTTCGTCTGGGCCCTAATCTTTTTCTTTTGTAAAACCTTGTCCGAGGAGCTCAAGGCCTGGTCACATCCCAGTCCTTATCTCTGTTCTTACCTAACCAGATCAAGCTGACTTTCTCTTTGCTGCCTATTCTGTCTGTCTCTTTCTGCCTTCTCTATCCTCCAGCCCCTCTTAGCATCCTTGTCTCCAGTCTTGCCCCAACTTATTTGTCAGGTCGGTCACTGCTTGCTCTGTCAAAAAGCTCTTCATGAGATTTGATGCCTCTCCCATTTTGTCTCCTTTCCCCTACCCTTCGCTGATCACATTATGTACTGTACTAAGTGTCTAAGTCTGCTAAAGAAAGAAAGAAAGGGAGGCCATGTTAAGTACCTAACGTTGGATAGTTGATGGTAGGAATAGCCTCCAACGTTCCTGTATAATCACTAGAAAAAAAAGCAGACTCCTTTGATGAGGTGGTTCATACTAACAAAGACAGCTACTTGAAGTAGAGCGTGGACAGTGTGAATACCGCTTAGAATCAAAGTTATCAGAGTAACTATAAGCAAATATGACACTTCCTTGATAGACTGAGGTATCTCCTTAAGACTGGTGCACTGCTGAAGTTTTATCGGCTTTGTTCTTGAAATCTCCAGTACTCAACCCGAAATACCAGACAAATGCATCAACAAATAGTGACTGTATAAAATGTTGTCTGCTGGAGAAGTTTTTCAAATTAATGAAAATATAAACACCTTTACCCTCTTACTTATTTATGACCAAAATCCTAGAGTCACAGTCATAATTCTTTGCAGTGGAATTGTAATCATAATTGGTGATATCAGTAGTGGTCCTCCAGGAATGTATAAATAAACTGACCTTGTGTCTCGTGTGATGAACATCCTATGTAATCCTTGAGTGATTCCGCCTAAATACAATAGAATTTAGTTCTAGATTCACACTGTAGGAACGAAATAAATGTCAGTGGGTTGAACATCAGGATCCAGGTCTCAGAAGCATGGATCTATTTCTCTTGGGAATAGAGTAGGGCAGTTAAATGAGGGAGGACAGAAAAGAAGAAAGAAAGGGAGTAGACATGTTCTCACTTGCATATCTCATTTAAAGCTTTAATATGTGTATAGTTAAGCAGGAGATCTAAAATCAATATATCAACATAGTATGTAATAAGGCATTGTTTATGTGGCTTACAACAGCAGTAAGGAAACTATTTAGCCTGGTGTTTCAAAGAAGTAAGGCTTCTGAAACCATGCTGTTCACCTGTCTGTATCAGCCCACCCCCTGAAAATAGCATCTGGCCAGTTTCAGCCATGCACCACAAGTAGACGTCTTGCAGCCACTAAGTTTCTAGAGGTTGTTCAGAATAACTGGTGAGGTGGGCTTGTGCTGGGGGCTGTTTTGTCAGAGCTAACAGAGCTAGCTATAGAATCACAGCCTAATGCTGAGTCAGCTGTCAAAAACTGCCCCAGCTGCGCTTGGCCCAGTCACTCTCTCCTCCTACTTCATCTTACCCCATCTACTGTTGTCATCCAGAGGCTTGTACCTGGGCAGCTTCCCTGCTCTTGTTTTCATGAGTTTGGAAATATGCTCTTATAGGCAGATAAACACCACTGAGGGAAAGGCTTCATATGAGTTTCTCTCTTACTGGACAACAAAAACTTCATATAAATAGTATGATGCAAGAAAACTTGAATCAGAGTTTGTGCCTTCTTAGATGTTCAGTTCAGTCAATCAGGCTTAAAACACAAATCCAAAAGGAAAACAAGTTTCCTAGGATTTTCTAGTTTCCTAGGATTGATTTTCACTGAACTATGTTTTAATTAATCTAACTTTCAACTTTGGTTTCCAGCAGGACAATTACTACGCACTGGAACGACAGCTTTGGTATCCTTCTCCTGTGAGAGGATCAGCTTCATTATTTAAATAATCAGATGAAATCTGGGAACAGCAAATCTTAATTTTATACTGAATCAGAATACCATGTCCAGTTTTAGACACCAGACTTGATGAAAGAAGAGAATCATCTGGAGACAGTCCAGAGGAGAGTGACAAGAAAGATCAGAAGTGTAGAAATTATAACCTAAAAGAAAAAATTGAATAAATTATGTTAGTTTAGTCTGACACAGAAAAGATAGAGCCAAGAAGTTATAACACAAGAGGTTGCTCCAAGGAGGAAGAGAACAATCTATTTTCCTTGCCTATGTTTGATAGAACAATAAGTAATAGGCTTAAATTACAGCAAAGAAGATTTATTTTGGAAATTACAGAAAACTTTAATGGTGGGGATAGGGAATAGATTGCTTGGCAAGCTTTTGGAGTTTCCATTTCCATTGGAGATCTGTAAGATGAGAGTACTTGAATAACTGCTTCCTGCAGGCAGGAGGGTGGATTAGGTGTGTTCTGGAGGTCCCTTCTAGTTCTACTGTATATTTTACTCTAGTAGTAAAACTGTAGTTTAAAAGATAGGCTTCATATACTCTCCTTACGTTATCTCATCCTTGTCTTCAAGCAGTGATAAAATCCTTCTGTAGAAAAGAGAGTAAACAATGCGATTACTCCAGTGATCTTGTAATGAAAAATGGAAATACATCTTGGAATAAAGTACTTTTTGATATACCTTCATTTAGATAATTGCACAGAACTACTTGGAAAGTTGGCTGTAATAGGGGAAAAACATATAATGTGATAAAATTCATTTGTTTAAAATTACTTTTTTCAGCACCTGTTACTGTTGTACTGAATGATATCACCGTAGATCACTCACATGGGAACTTCAGAAATCAATTGAATAGAATTGCCCTAACTGCATTCAGAATACTAAATATAGTTTTAGATTTCTATATTATCATTCCTTCTATTTTAAAGATTTCATTTAACTGGAAATATTAGAAGTAGCACTTTGGTTCTCAAAAATTGTATGTATCATATGAAATCCGTTAAAGAACTAAAAGGATAAAGTAAAGCGTAGACATTTCAGAGATAAATTTTAAAATCCCTGTTACTGTCTTTGTGGTTGAGCCCTCCAGAATAAAATGGTTCAGCCGAGGAGGCTGCCTGTGGACTTGTAAATCATGATTCTCAAACACATGCTCCTGACACAGAGTTTTGAATCTATGTATTTGTTTAATTCTGGACAATCTTTGTTTTTTCAGTTTGCATTATAACTTGAATGCAGTTTGTTTGCATTGCTGATAATATGGCCGGGGTGTAGCACTTCTACTGCAGAATGTCACAGAAATTTGACTCATCTGTTCTCTTTCTTGAATATTTTATTTTAAAATAGTTAATCTGTTCAAGTGTGGAAAGTCTTTCTGGGGCAAAATCAGGAGCAGAGAAATTGGTTTAAATTCAGGGCACCAATGCCCAACTCAAGGCACCTTGCCAGCTAGCTGGGTCCTTTTTCCCCTTTAGATGTATAGACCTCAGGAGAGCTTGGTCCCGAAGAAGGGCACCATCAGCCATCGGAGCTGAGGATCGAGCTGCCCCTGGTGCCACTGAGCCGTGCTGAGCTGGGCCTTGGGTCCTGGCTCACGTTGAAACACTGTCTGCCCTTCCTTGGGTTTCTCAGCGGTAGACCCTGGGAGACCACTGTACCTGCAGGTTCCAGATTTATGGCACATGGGCTGAGTGTGGCTGCCAGGACACTTCCCCTCGGCCCAGGCTTACTTCAAACCTCCTTCCTCCCTTTTGCTTTGCCCTCAGAGACAGGGGTGTATATATACATGCAATGTGACCAGACATGTGCCATGGATATATGTATATGATGTGTAATCCTCTTCTGCCATTGAATTAGCTGTGGATCCTACTCGGTGGGTGAGGCTTAGCAAGGCTGCCTGAAGCATAGGTAGGATGGATGGGAGACTTTGGTTCAAACGCTGCTCCAGATGAAGATGCAATTAGAAAACAGGTGTATTACTCTACATGTCCTGCTTCTTGGGGAAAAAGGGTTCAGCTGGGGCTGAAGGCAAAGTAAATAGGGAACACGCGGTTTAAAAATATCACCAAGATTTATCATGGCTTTGGGCGCAGTGATATCAGAGCTCAGGTGACTCTGCAAGGCTGCTACAGCAAAAATGTATGCACTGAAAGCACGTAGCCGCTTATTCAATGAATGGGAAACTGAACCAAAATTTTGGAGGCTTCACCAGAGTGTAAACGTTGGACTTGCTCCAGCAGATAGACATGCTCTGTAGATTTCAGCACAGCACAAGGTAGAGTTATCTGAAGTTAACTTTAAACAAAATTGGTCAGCTATTGGAAGGAATCTGGCCTCAGTAATAGGCAGCTTTGTCCATAAAAGTTATTGGGAAGATGCTCTGCCTTCTCAAAACCACGTAGCTTCTACTGTTTGAAGTTGATTGCTTAAAGCAAGCTCAATAGGATCTTGCCATTGGGATTTTTCAAACTGTGACCCACAGCACATTCCTGGAACATGTTAAAACACTGAGTGTTAACAAAACAAAAGTTCACGATTGCCCGTAAAAAAAGAATAAACAGTGGCCCAGCCTACTGGGAATCTCTACACCATTCAGCAACTTGTTGACATGCTTAAATTCCTCATGGCTCTAACTCTTATGAACACGTGTTCGTATGAAAAACACCTTAAAATGAAAACAAGTTTAATAAACAGTCAAATCTTTAATTGAGAAGCTCAGAAGTAAATAGATAGTTGCAAGAATCTAGAATCTTCACAGATTTTTTTAATATTTTTAAAACCAGTACCTCTATTCTGGGCATTCATGTTCTTTAATGGAGATCAGGCACATGTTCAAAGTGGTTTTACAGGTACGTTTCCTTACATTCAATAGACACAATGGATTTTAAACAGTTTCATAGCAACGGATGATTCGTGATGGCCATTAACCTAGATAAGTGAGTATCAGTTTGGCGCATCCTTAATGGTCCATAATGGTCTGTGGGTAAAAAATTCTTTCTCTTCGTCTGTTCCTAAGAGATGTTTTTTTTGTTTTGTCTTTTTTCCCCCCCCCCTATACTTTGTTTTACAGAGCAGGCTCATGTGAATTTTTGCATTCAGGAAAAAAAAATTCATACCCAAGAGCTTTAGGGTGAGAGAGTTGTTTACCACAAAAAAGATTTATGTTTCTCTGGAATGTAGTAGCCATAGTATATCCTAGCAGGTAATAAAAACTTTTAAAATTTGAATATATACCTTGACAGCTGCTAAACGGACATTCCTAAATAGTAGAGATTTTAAAATGATTGTTGTTATACCTGTTGGAATTCAGAAAGGTAGTCTCACGTTCTGTTTTTAGTATTAAATTCCTTTATGCTGCTGGGGCACGTCATATTTCTTCTGTGAGACAAAATACTGCTAATGCCACGGTAGAGGAGGAAATCACTGCGATACCTGATGGATGAAGCTGGCACAAAGCCCTGGGAAGAGCAGAACCCAAGGACTCCGAGAAGTGCAGAGCTGGGATGTCAGGATGAGTGCTGGGGTGTCCCCCAGAGCCGCGGGTGTCGCGGTGCCGGAGTGGCTGGGTCGGCAGAGACTCCTGCTGGAGGCATGGCGCTTGCTGTGGGAGGAAAAGTGGTACATCTCGGAGGAAATTACACCACCTCTCAGAATGGCGTAAGTTTGGCATTAAGTGCCTCACACCCCCCACTCACATAGATGGTTGTGTCAGTACAGTATGTACGCTGGGGCTCGTGATTTACCTACCCAACACGTGCGCCTTCAGTGATGTAGCTGTGGAGGAAGGCTTTTGCAGCGCATACGTGGGCTTAATTCTGTCCCCGAGACTCTACTAGGGTTTACTATATAGTGACATAAAACTGTGTTTTAAAAATACCACTTTAATATACTGTGGTGTGCTACGTGATACTTCAGACTGATTATATGTGATGCATATTTGCATGAACCTTAATGAGACTTACAAAAGTAAGAGGCAAATTTTAGACTAAATTGGATTAAATGGCTTAATTCTCCATAGTTAAAGACTTTAAATTTTAATCAAGACTTGAGTCTGAGACTCATAACTCTTAGACCGGATGTTTAAAAGGACTAAAATTTAAAACCAAATACGTATAATGTGCACCATCATGAAAGTATTTGTATATCAGTAATTCCTAGAAGTATGAACATTAAAATGATGAATTTCAAAAGCCAGCATAGGCCTTTCCCAAAACTCTGGGTTGGATTTTGTTGCTTGTTTTTGTCCAGCTGTCATTAGGGTGGTATCCTCCTGCAAACCCAGTCGCCCCTGTGCAAACTCCTGTAAGACACCTGTAATGAGCTGTGTTGGTGCCGTTCATGTTCCCAATGATGGGGCAATGCGATACCAATCCTGGTCCTGCTTAATACATAGGACAGGCAGAAGGATGTTTGATTCTCTGTTCTGTGCCTGAAATGCAATCTTTACAGAAAAAAAAAGTGGAAGAGGTGGTTTGGATTTCAGTCTGTTATTCCCCATGCCTGTAGTCAGAATGCCTCCTCACTTCAGGTCTTGGTAAATATTATGAAGTTTGTGGATTTAAAGGTTTCCTTCAGTTTTGTGTTTCTTTTCCACCTGGGTCCCACAGTTCTGGGACTTTGTGTTAGACTGAATGGATCACTTATGGGCAGTGGAACTGGTGAGTGACTCCCAGTCCCTTTCCGGTAGTTCCCACCACCCTTTTAAGCTCCTCCTCACACAGGGTTCGTCTCACGGATATTTCATATTGGGTATCTTCTCACACATAGGTTTATCTGCTTGTCTGGGAGCGCATGTGTGTGTGCAGCCATGTCTGGCCAGCCTTAATGCATTATTTCTCTCTTCTACTTACTGGTCACGATCTGTACTCGTTCATACCACACAGCACGTTTTGATAGAGGGCCACAAAGATGATCTGAGGGCTGGAACACCTGTTCTATGAGGACAGGCTGAGAGAGTTGGGGTTGTTCAGCCCGGAGAAGAGAAGGCTCTGGGGAGACCTTATAGCGGCCTTCCAGTACCTGAAGGGGGCCTACAGGAAAGCTGGGGAGGGGCTGTTTGCAAGGGCATGTAGCGATAGGACGAGGGGCAATGGCTTTAAACTAGAGCAGGGTAGGTTTAGGTTAGACATTAGGAAGAACTTCACAATGAGGGTGGTGAGGCACTGGAACAGGTTGCCCATAGAAGTGGTGGAGGCCCCATCCCTGGAGACATTCAAGGCCAGGCTTGATGAGGCTCTGAGCAACCTGATCGAGTTGAAGATGTCCCTGCTTACTGCAGGGGGTTTGGACTAGATGACCTTTAAAGGTCCCTTCCAACACAACACGTTCTATGAATCTATGATTCTATCATGTACATGAAAATGAGCTGGGCTTTTAAGAAGCCTGCCTGTACTAGACATTTTGTTGGTTGCTGTGAGGTAATGAGGGATTGTCTTGGCCTAGTGAAAGTTATTTGTATTTGTTAATTGGAAAGAAGACAATAAAACCTTCTAAAAGTTAGTTTTTGGTGTTTATAGAGGATCAAGAGAATACTTTGGAGATAAAGAGTAAGAAACTTTTAATAAGACATTTTTGAAGTTATGTGGTTTTGACTACAATTTTAATAACCTTAGTGAAGTCATCATGATCCTAAATTAATTTAATAAGTGTGTTGTGACCTTAAGGTATTACTAATATAAAATTATGTAAAAATAAATGAATTTATGTTTGACTAATGAAATAAGATATTCTGGAAGTACTGTGGATTACACAAGTATGTAAGCTAAACAGTTAGAGTTTCAGTATGCTTAAGAAATAATTCTTCAGACCTTTTCCCAAAATGACACCTTTACTTTCTGTGGATCAACTTGTCCCGTCAGAGTAAAGATGCTGTGTCTATAATGGGGATAAGAAGCCTTTAGCAATGCCTTGCTTCCAGTCTACTTTTGGAGTTATTTTTCGTATGGCTAGTTACATGTGAGACTAGGAAAGGTAGTAAGTGTCCATTAAATTTCATCCAATCTCAGTTGAATCTGGTGGTCAAAAGTCTTTTTTATCTCTAGGACTTCCACTCTTCTGCTAGGTTTGGTTGAAATTGTTCCAGAAGTTGAAAAAATGCCAGGGAAAGTGGGGTAATAGTTGAGTGAATGGATAATGAGCCTGCATAAAGTTGATTTCCTTAGGACATTATGCAACAAAGTGAACAGTCTGCTGGATGGGGCATCTTCAATATTTAGCAGTATGGATGTTTTGTTTCAGTTGTTAATCTTACTGCCAGGCTGTGGAGAAAAAAATTCAGTTTGCCTAACAGGAAAAATACTAATAAGTCTTCATCATGCTTGGCTTTTTCTTTGGAAAACATGTAAGAGTTAAACCAAATATATTCTACCTCAAGTTAGCTGTAGTTAGCATTTCTGATCAGAACATCCAGTTCTTTCTTCTCTCTTTCCTTTCAAAATTATGTTTTTATTTCTACGGTACTTTCTACCAGCAGGCAAAACTGCTGTTACACTCTACCCAGCTGTGAAATCAATATGATTTTCATTACAAAGATAACAGAAACTCTCTTAGAAAGACTGTGAATTGCCAAAGGTCAAATAACAGTCAGTGGCAGAGCTTAGAATTTAGATGTCCTAATTAAAAAAAATCTCGTGGTATAAATATATTAATGAAATGCACCCTGAGAAATGTTCGCATTTAAGATGGCAACAATTTTAAACTATTGCATTGTTTCTTTAATTACTGTAGTTCATGTAAGTCACATCAAAATGTGATGTATTCTTTCTCTGGTTTATGACTGTTTCTTATAAAAAAAGAGGTATTAGCTTTTCTTTCTTTTTTAATTCACAATTATTTGAGTGTGATTAGATTAGAAAGTGTAACAGTCACTGAAGAGGGAACATGTCTAGTAAGATTTCTGTCATATTGGCCTCTAAAAATTACACATAAACCGAATGAATGGGTGCATCAGTTATTTCTGTGATGTATGACTTCATTAACAACAAGAGGAAGTGCACAGTCAAACTGAAAGCAGCACTGGAGTTTTTCAGCCAGAGCAGCCAGTCCTATTTAAATTAAAATCAGCATTGTAAAATAAACGTTATTACTCTTCCTAAGATCATCTTTGATCTCTTCTTATTAAACCTTAATTTTTCTAGCAGTTAAGTTATATCTGCCTTATTATGGATGAAAATAACAGGAAATACATTATTTTCTTACTTGTATTTATTTGATATCCCTCTCTCCTGTCTCTGTATTTTTCTTTAAGTTCTGTCTTTTCCACCCCATCTGCTAAAACAGTAAACGGGGATTGCCAAGTATTGTGGATTTTAATAGAAAAAGTTCTTCACCTTACAGCTGAAGGGTTTTTACGTTATTGTGCTCCCTCTGCTGGATAGTGCCTATTAATTTTTTATTCCCTGAGCTGTGCTAATATCTGTGTTCTATAAACAAGCAATCACACCTTAATGAAAGAGGTATGAAAAGAGGGAATGCCTCATTTTGGTCTCAGATGCCATGGAAGGTGACAGTTGTAGGCTAGGAAAAAGCCTGTTGCCTGGCAGCTTAGAGCAATCGAAAGCCTTTGGTGGACATTTGAGGAACAATTATTTACTACCTCTTGAACAAAAACAGATGGGCGCTAAATAACCTTCTTTCTTTTGTATAACTTAGGGAGGATGGTGTTGATTCTAGTACTCTGGTAAGTACAACAGTATCCTCAGATGTCCCCATAATGTTGTTAGCGCCTCAGTCGTAGCGGCGTGGTTCTCAGAACTCGCTTCATCCTTGGTTGAATCTCACAGAGTAGCTGCTGGGCCAGCATTTGCCAGCAAACACGCTCTCGTGCTCAGCGCCAGCCCCACGGCAAGGCAGGCGACGGATCACTCCTTTCTCCTCTCCACTGCAGCGAGGTGAAAAGGAGGAAAAGCGATTACTCCAGTTTTGTTTCTATAAATTATTTTGGTCTACGTGGCCTTTGACTTCATGGGGTGTTTTTGGGGCTTGCTCTCCTGCTCCCCTTTCCCCCACTGCTGTCACACAGTGAACTTGGCCTCGTCCCGCTGTCTTTCCTTCCTTCCCAGGGGGACGTGGCTGGTCTGGGCTCCCCCAGCACAGCTAATCCCATCCCATTCCACAGCTCTCTCTTGGGTGGCCCTGGAGCCTCCTGACCCAGTGGGGCCACCCAGGTCCCTCCGACGGGCCACTGCCCGGGCCAGACAGCCCCGGTGTCCCACAGCCTCCCAGCTCTTCTCTCTGTGCTGCCTGACCCAGTCGGGGTCCACGAGGTCCCACAGGGGATGGAAACTCAACGTCCACTTCAGCTGCAGGTGATTTGCCCATCTGAGCTTCTTCTTCCCGCGTCTTGTGCCATGGTTTTGCCAGGGGAGCTGGATGCATTTGCACTTTCCTTCAAATTTAATGTGATGTTATAAATGCTGCTGCATATTAGTGACATTGAACTGGGAGTTATTTTTCAACTTGGCTTGGCTGCACTTACAGATTAGCACTCCCATATTTCTATATAGATCAGACCGGTACCATATTCCTGAAAAGAAATAAAAAATACAAATTGTTGGGGGCGATAATTTATTTCATAAAAATGGTAACTATTTGACTTCTGGTTTAACTAGGAGACTCATTTTGGGAAAAGGCTTTATGAACAAATTCTAGTTAAGAATTTTTTTCTGCAGTCAGTCTTAAATGTCAATTTCTAGATATATAAAAAATTTTTCAAAGTCTTTGATTCTCCCAAATAGTCCTACAGTGAAATAAACAGCGTAATTATCTTCTCTATGACTCTCTCTAATAACCAAATACCACCTCCATATGTGTGTACACTTTCTTTTCCAAAGAAGTTGCTTTTTTAAACCATTTCTAAAAGAACAAGATGATTAAAAGAATAAATATTCACTTCCAAAACCTTCAGTTCTTTCTGTTCAGACAAAAAGACAGATGTTTCATACATTTTGCTTTTGCTAAAATAATAAAAGCATGTGCTGTTGAACAAATATTCTACCTTGATTTAGCGGGGCGTAGACAAAATCAGCGTTGCCGTTTGCAGGACGGCTTGTCCTGGGGTGAGTCCCCTCCATCACAGCAAGTCAGGGCGATGAGGGTTCTGCTGATGGTGGGGCTGGGCTGGGGCGGTTGGGAAGGACTTCTGCAGAGGGACCCTCTGTGGAGGAGCTTCCAGGGTAGGGTTGAAAATCGTTTGCCTCAGATGCGTATTGAGTTATAGCAACTAAAACACTTGACGGGGCTCTTCTCAGCAAGAGCACACACCATATGCTTTGGAAACATTCCCAAGCAGAATATTATCCTCCTCGCGCCCCGGCAAGCTCATTAATACTCCCGTTATCCCGTTCAGTGGGACTAATCGAGCAGCCCCTGAAGTCAGTGAGGAGATTCAAGTTGTCTTTAGAATGCTTTGAATAAAACCTTAGGTGAAGTTTGCACTGGTGAAGTCACACTGGTGGAATTATTTTCTAAAGTTATAAATGTTGGCTTATTTGACGGTTTCTTTATTTCGAGTTACCTGTTTTTCTCCATCTTATGAAGAGCAGTGCTGTGAAAAGGAAAAAAGAATATATTTTTATAGCAGGATTTGAATTTGTGTATGTTACTGCTATTTTTCTCAGTTTTTCCAGAGAAGGACTGGGATGAACTTCCATTAGCATTCCATATAATACTAATTCAAATGCCAATTTATATGTTGATCAGGTATTTTCTCCAAATATGTGATCAGATCATGGGGAGAGCTGTGGAAATTTTATAGTTGATGTGGGTAAAGAAAGTGCCAGATTAAGCTATTGTAGTTCTCAGTCAATTCCGGTCATCCTTTATTGCTTTCTGGTCACACAACAAATTTAATAGAAAAATAATCCTTTGCAAAATAACTTCTTATATGGAAGAGAAGAAGAATTGGGCTTTGCCAGAAAGAAACCCCCCTCAGATCCCAATATTTTTCCAGGCTGTATTTCTTTATATGGTGGGAAATTTTATTTCACTCCCATTCATTTTAACAGCAGATTTTAATTTTTCTTTTTGAAAAAAAAGAGAAAAAGAATAGGATGTGTGGGGAGTGAGGAAGAATGAAGCTACAAACTAAACAGACAAAAGATACTGTTTCAAATAAGTATATTTATGGTAGTGGGAGGGAAACTTAGACCAAACAAGAAGAAAAGAATGGAGAGGATCTACTCTGGATTCCACTGATGTGGTAACAGCTGTTATTACAGTATCCAGCTTTTTGAATTAAATATTGATAGAAATAAATGAATAAAAGACTGAGTAAACTGAAATGTGTGCTCTGCCTTCCTAAAGCTTTTTTTTCAGCATCTGGAGTATCAGCATCAACACCCTTTTATACAATTAATAGTATTAAATAATGACATCAGCTGACAGGAAATAAGAAAGTTCCTATGGCAACTAAAAATAAGCACCGGAGGAAAAACACATCAAATGCTGTCAGCAGACAGCATAAAAGGCGTCTGTGTGTAGATAATAGAACAAGAGCACACACAGAAATCCTACTTGTAAACATACACGTTTTGATGGCTTTTACTGGTAGGTTTTTTTGGCTTGTTGATTTTTTTTCCCCGAAACGGGAATGTGATACCTTGGTTACAGCATCTACTTATCAATATCTCAAACCGGTTTGCTGTGGTAGGCTCCTGGTTGATGGCCTGTGAAACACCGGGACAGAGCCCCGCATGTTCAGGAGAGCAGATGTATCCCCTCGGATTCGTACACTGCTTAGAAAGCCTTTGGGTGCTTCAGGCCTTGTGCAGGTCTGCCACTCTTTCTCACGGTTATTCTTTGGTCCCTGCATACAAAATGTTTGAGAAAAGTTTTTCATTGAAGCAGAAGCGCAAAATGGCTGGTAGAAGTGTGACTTGTGGAAGAAATAGGGCTGTACACATCATGCAGACACTACTTACACATGCAACTGTGTTCATTTAACGTTATACTGAGGCTGAGAAGGTGTAGGTGATAAAATCCCTGGTGGCGGGGAAACCTGAGTCTGCAGCCGAGCCACTTGTGAGCTGCTCCTTTCATCTCAGTGGGAGAACTAGTTTTGATGACAATTTAACTTTTGAAATTCCTGGGTTATCTGCTTTTCCTACTTATCTGATCTTCCTACCTCACCTGTCTCATAAAAAGCAAACCCAACTCCCCCTCCCTCCCCCACCAGACCTGTGCAGGGCAGAAGGACCTCCTCCATTTCCCCTTCGCTATCTGCATTCTGAAGTTGGTGTTGCCCCCGCAACCCCATCCGGGCTCCCCCTTCTGATACACAGACGTTGCTGTTTTCATAGTAAAACTCTTCTGCTGAGCAATGCTGCATCTCCACGCAGGACCACGCTGGCGCGGTTCTACTCACGAGGGCTCGGTGGGGAGACAAACCTGCTGTTGGTGTCTTGGCCAGCTCAGGAAAACTTGGTTTCTGAATGGGAGAACATTCAGTCCTGCAGATAGCAATGGCATTGTATTTCTCCCTGGTTAATTCTATCCTGTTAATTGATAAAAATGAGTTTATTAATTATGTCAGTTACGACATTATGAGGTGGTACGGGAGAATGCCAAAGCAGGACCAAAAGCAAGGGCTGGAACAAGCGTGGCCGGACTTCCCTGACGCCAGCAGGGGCTTTTAGCTTTACTCATGACTTTTGTAATTTTGATTTTTTATGTGTCTGTGCTGACTGCTGACCCAAATTTTGAATTCACCACTCCAATTGTAAAAGGCAACTCCATTGTTCCAAGGACAACTTCATTTTCGATCTTAATACTACACAACTGAGAGGACCTCCTGGGGCAAGAAGCCCACTCCTCAGCTGTGGTGGGCAAATATATTATATAGTTGCTTCCATAAAATTAATTTGTATGTGTTCATATACATATATATATATACACACACACATATATATATTTATATATCCTTCCCACTCCTGTTGTGCCATGCTTACATGATACCGTATCGCAGATGTAACCCGTCATTATGTGACTCAGGCTGCAAGTCAACACATGTAACCACAGGCATGGGGAGTATGAATAGATACCAGCCGCTGATACTATTATAGCTTACTCTGCAGTTTGGGCAGGTACAGGCTGTCGTGCACAATACCCTGCCCCTGTGTGGACTATACTTGCACTGCCTGCAAGTAACCGCGTGCACAGCTCCAGAGAAATTTAGGAACTAATCATTAGGTAGTCCGGAGCAAAACGTCAGAAACTAGGTGACGGAGTCACTCCAAGAGAACCACTTTCACAAAGTGGCTGACAAGAGCAAGCGTAAACATGTTGTGTTTTGCTCTGACATAATTAGCACAGCAAAGAAATTAGCTGTCTTCTGATTGAGTAAAGGTGTATACTACGCATAAGCACTCCAGCAAACAAAACGCTGCTGAAATTATCTGAACCAGGATGTCACTGTAAAGTGAAATTGCACATTATATTGTAACAGAAATTCAGGGGATGGCAGCTGAGTATTGGCAATCACCTCCGGATCCATAACAAGCTCATTCTCATTCGTGTCTTGGCTACCGGAGCAGAGCAGCCCGTGTCCGTGGGAGCTGCGGTCCTTGCGTTAGGGAACATTTGGTCTCGGTGCTGCCAGTTCCCGGTAGAGGTGTTGGGCAGGTACAGCCTGGAGCAGAAGGCACAGCTCGTTTTGTCCTTCCCTCTGTCTGTGAGTACCCTGTGCTCTTCAACAGCTAAAGGAACTTATTGACCACTTCCCTGGTGCTGCTACAGAGCTGGGTAATTACAGTGATTACGACGATTAGATTGCAATGAAGTTTTTCCTACTCTGCTTGTGAAATGCTGCAGCTCATCCCACGTTTTATTCATGGCAGATGGTAGATTTGCAGACGGTATGAATGGGTGCTACAGGAGTAATCCACTTTTTTTTTTCCCCCAACAGCTGGGATATATTCTTCACCTTGTGTGAACTAGCAGGGCAGTAAAATAGACAGCACGTCTGCTTTGTGCGAGTCAGACTTGACATTTAATTTACCCTCTCATATTCAATAACTCTCTCTGGTAACTGAGTTGAAAAAAACCCAACAACCACAGACAAGCAAACAGAGCATCAGTGACCTCATAATTTTTGTTTCTTGGGGGAACAGATATTCTTGATTTGTTGAAGAATCTTAAGTATTAAGAAAGAAATAGAAGTAAATATATGGTTTGAATGTTTGTACTAAACAAGTTCTAAGGAAGACTTTAGGGTTGGGTTTGGTTTGGTTTGGTTTTTTCCAAACAAATTTTTTAAAGTAGAAAACGTTAATGTATCTCTTCAAAAAATTAGTTTAGTTGTAACACAGAATGAACTAAGGCATTGTACCTAATGTCTGTAAGACCTGTACTAAAGTCTGCTTTTAGTGGCTCAGAACATGACTGCTCAAAATGCCAAAATTTACGGAGGTTTATATTTTAAAAATATCTGCAAAGCACAAAAACCAGTTTTCGTTTGAAAAATATGCTTCAAACAATGCAAATGCTCTAGGAATTTCAGAAGCCTTGTTTGTGGAAGGGATAAATGAAAGGTCATTCTTCTCTCCTGTGACGTTTGTCATCTTTCTCTCTTATAAAGTCCAGCTCCATTGAACCTGGTGAACTTTTCGACAAAAGTATTTGGCTTACCTATTCTGATGCAAAAATTTCTCCTCTAGCAAGAGTGACAACTTCTTTGGCAAATGTGACTCACTCAGATTAGTTGACCCGACACTGGCCACCGGATAGACCCAGAAGCTGAGAGGGAGCCTGTGTTGTTCATCACTATTTCAGTGAAGACAGTTGTTGAAAGTGTATGTCTGGTGTAGGATAGAGGAGGCAGAGGCCCTCTCTGTGAGAGACCTCTCACACGGGGTCTGCAGCTCAGGTAACCCCTGTTGATCAACTACGTGAAAAAACTCCTAAAAGAAAAACACTTTTCAGCTGGAGCGAAGAAGTGAAAATGGGAAAAAGAAAGAGAGAACAGGAATGCCTTTGCAATACTGATGTGTGGTATAATGGATTTTTCCTTTATAGAGTGACGAGTGTTCTTCTAAGAACTTTACGATAACAGATCTCTTTTTTAGTGGATCACTTGCAGATTATGATCGACAATTCTCTTTGCTTCACTGATCAATATTTCAACTAATGTGTATATAATAAAGTTACATTGGATGTTTGTGGATAGTATACTTGGAATAAAACACTTCACAGTGTCTTCGTAGGCACTCAGCACAAAAACTCCAGAAATAAAATAAAACTGGACAGTGAACATACAACGAGTCAGTCTCTCTCTGTATGGGCTATCTCCCAGAAACTGAAGGAAATTCTGAAGTCAGTGGGTCGGATGTTCTGTTGGCATAGCTGTCTTATTCTGTTGGAAAGAACTTTTCTCATTAAAAACAAATGTAAAGTTTCACATGAAGCTCTTTCTCAGCTAATTTAGAGCAGGCTCTTTCATGTGCTTATTCCTAAGGGATGCAAAACATTCTTGGCTACTATTGAAATGAAAGATGAAATCGTTTAGTACCTTGCAGGACTGGGCCACCAGTAATCAAGGCTGCTTGCACATTCTTGGGACCTCAGGCAATGCAGTAATGCCGTTTACTCAGTGACCTGCTATGCTTAATAAATATAGCCGTCCCTCTGGAAACTCATTGCATTTGTTCAACCCAAAAATAATCAGACTTTTTTTATTGTATTAGTAAATTAAAGATATTAATTCATTGCACCTTCAAAATTGAAAGTACATTTCTTTTCACTTCGAGTATGTAGGTTTTTTCCTTATTCATTACTTTTCTGTTTCTTCAGCAAGTGTAATTTGGAAGAGGAAGAGAAATATATGATTGATGCAGTAAAATCAATCATGATAGCAAATTTAATATCCAAAAAGTTCTTCAGATATTCTGGAAAAAAATCTACGCAATGACAAAATATAGTGCGAACATTAGTACTCATTTGCTATATTAAAGTCAGAAATGCACTGTAGCTTAATTTTCCTCATGGTTACAAATGGCTCTTAACTTTACAGGCGAGTCCAAGCTATACCACAGCTTTTGAGATAACCAGGTTATCTTGCACACGCAGTTTAAAACGTGCGTGGCAGAAGGGTATGTGACATGCAGAAGTCACCGTCGAGAGCCCAGTGCAGTGCATAAATATCTTTTGCATAGCACAGAACATATTTATAATTTTATGCTAATGTATGGTAAGGAAAATTTTCAAAACAGTCTGGCAGGTTTGAAATCTTCTTATTGTAAGTCACAGGATTAATTTATTAAGCGCGGGTTCCAAATCCCTGTTCCAAGTTCAGGGCCTTCAAGGCCAGACACGCAGGGATGCCTAGTGCCTTGGAATCTCCTGATCACAAAGGACACATGACAGACGAGAAGCTGCCAGAACCCTCCTTTTTGTTGAAGGCTGCGAGTTTGTATCCATAATAAATTTCTGATGGTTTGAGATGACGAATGGGTGCTCCAATGGTGCCAGGTTGCCCAGTGAGAGGCATGAACTGGAGCAGAGGAGGTAGGAAGCCCTCAGTGGAGCACTCTGGTGCCTCAGAAGGGACAAGTCCCTTGGGCTACCCCTGCACTGCTAAACGAAGTGAGACCAGAGAGACTCCTCGGCCCTTTGGCCACCAGGCACAGGCTGCCTATGTCTGCCCTACACTGCCCTTGGCTTTGCGTTGCTTCCAGGTGTGATGGCACCCTGTGGCACCACTTCCCTGTGGCATCCCAATGACCCTAGCTCAGAGCTGGTTTGCATTTGCTTTTGTGAGGTGGAAGTGTCTGAAGTGATGCCATTGCAGTGTTGTGAAGCTGAAGTTTTCCCTGGGTTCCCAAGGAACGCCTTGGGTTCCCTGGGCCACGGGTGGGGGTGGCCGGAGGTGCAGACTCTGCTG
This sequence comes from Dromas ardeola, assembly GCA_013398915.1. Classification (NCBI taxonomy): domain Eukaryota; kingdom Metazoa; phylum Chordata; class Aves; order Charadriiformes; family Dromadidae; genus Dromas; species Dromas ardeola. The sequence goes on from VYZM01018145.1 coordinate 110,829, forward strand.
GGACAGCGCTGGGGTGGTGTCAGGTGGAGGTAGGGCTGGGGAACATCGGAAAAATTAAATAGTATGGATGATGTCTACGTATGAATGGTGTCCAGCCTGGTACCTTGGCCCTCTTATTTACCAGGCAAGAGACTCTAAACCAAAGTGACTGCCTTGGGTAAAGGTTTCGCCTGACCTTTTTTTCAGCTGTCACCCTGTGTTCATGGAAAACCTGCTGTTAAAGAGGACGGCTTTGTGAAATTGTATCCAAGAGGGATTTTTACTGTTTGTCATTGGATTGTATTTCGGTGCTATATCACATCAGCCCCAGAAAGATGTCAGGAAAAAATGGAAAACGTGTCGCTGCTGTCATCCTGAGTTTTGTTTACATTTCTTTACATTAAAGCTCTGATTTCTGTAGGAGTTTTGAGGTTGATCTTGTTCTTGTCTCTTCTAGGTTTTAGGAATATATTGTTAAGGACTAAATCAGGTCTTGGTGTTGCTTGTAGTATGTTTACGTATTGTAATATCATACGGTCTAAATGATGCTCCTAGGAAAGCGTATCAGCGCTTAAAGCCATAAGCTTATAATTTTCAGTTTAGCCGTCCTGCATTTTGTTATTATTTGCATGTGTTACCATTATGTATTGAAAGAAATGTTAGAAGGACACAAAACTTTGAAAGTTAAGCAGTAAAACGTAATTCTGTTTTTTTCTGGTTTTAATCTGCGACATTTTAACTAGCTTCCTTTGGGTTTGTGCGTTGTGATCAATCTTTAATTAAGAGAACACATACTATTTTTTTTGTCCTCACTGATGGACCTATTCTGCTGAAACTGTTTAAAGTCAGACACCTGGCATGGAAACATGCTTCACAGAGATGGCCCGTTAATGAACTCAGTATTTGATTTTATCCTTGTGTTCACTGAGCATCCAATGCGTTATTCATTTCACATTGTGCAAACCTGCTGTAATGCAGAATTATTTGTTTCCTTATGACCATTTCTTTTATATTCATTATTAGTGTACCCAGCTGTTTCGCAAGCAGTAATGAACTTACTGCCGCACTCCTTTGCTGCAATGAACAGTATTATTAGTCCCATTTTTCAGATAATAAGCTGGAGCGGAGGAATATAAATAATAACTTTAACTACAAATTTTGGACGTTGAGTAAGACAACAGTAGACAGCTACTCCTCAGACGGTATTTGTCCACAGTACAGCCCTCCCCAATGTCAGATGTGGGTGTGAGAGCCCTGTGCTCCTGCAGGAGAAGCTCGGGGTGGGGGCCATCAGTGACTGCGGAGGGGTGGCTTTGGGGGGATGATTTATCAGGCGAGCCGGGTAAACGGGCTTGAAAGGAGATTGATGCCTTTCCCTTTCCTACTGCAGGGAGCGGTCTGATCGACGCAGCCACCTTGTGTAATCTCCACCTCGGTTTCATGTCTGGCTCCTGGGCCAGGGCATCTGGGAAGAACAATTGCAGGGAAAGTCTTGTCTTAGCCTCCTTTTTCCTGGGGTCAGGAAGAAAATAGGCTTAGCATGGACAGAATCCTTGGAAATGCTATTTATCAACTGCTCCTAAGCATATGCAATCAGATATTTTCTCAATTATTTATAACTTGGCTATGTTTGAGCGTTATACCCCTCCACACACATAAATGCACAACAAAAGGCTTATCCGTCACACAAAGACTATTCAATGCCAAATTTCACTTCCTTGCCTCAAGTCATCATACTGCCAGAAATTATTGACAAAACTGTTGTAGTAATCACTGGTAAATAGTATGATTGGCAAATAATATATTTTCTGCTGACATTATTATTGAAAACAACTGGACAATTTATGCTGACACTCTTTTGGAAAACAGACATGGAAAATTTCAGCCCCAACAGTTAAATTCTGGAAGAGTTTTGAACGACTGAATTGAAGGGTTTCTAATGGGAAGAGTTTGGCAGCATTAACTACAAAAAGCCTTAGCCATTCAGTCTGCAATCGCTTTTCTCGAATTGTGAGTTGCAAATCACCTCTACCCCTAATTCTCTGTAGAGTCACAGTCCCTGGAAAGACACCCAAGAATTTTTATTTTTTTTATGTGGGGTACATAGGGGTATAGAGGTTGAGTAGCTCTAGTCTATAGTATTTGTATGAAGATTGCACTGCTAAAAGCATATATGGAAGTATATAAGGATAAAATAAAAAGTAGAAATGAGTTTTATGTACAATGTACACAATGCATATAATGAAATTTTTCAGTTTATTCATCTCTCTGGAATGAGTAGGAATAGTGTTACCTGTTATTTGTATAGCTAGTAACTTCCAGTTTTAGAATCAGTGTAAGGTATTTACAGTAACAGTTTTGTTTTGGTTTGGTTTTAGTTACGTGAATTTGATGTGAGAAAGACGCAGACTCCAATATCATATTATTATGTTCTGTCCACAAATGAAAAAATCAGTCTGTACTTGTTAGGGCAAGCAAGTTATAGAGTACAGGGGCGAGTATTGTGTGATTACGGTAGAGATGCTGGTTCTTTGACTTTGCTCAAAGGAATCCCAAGTGCAACAATGCCATAACTTATTTTATAAGCTTATAATTCTGGTAGCATGTGCTTAAAAAGAAAGCTGAAGGGCCTCATCTTTGAAGTGTTTCTTCTTCAGGTAAAGACAATACTTTGCAGAATCCACGCAGGAACTCTTTAAACAGCATGGGGTTAAAATGTGCTTATTTTTACATCTTTGGGAATTGTCAGTCATTTTGTACCTGTTTATTTCACAGTCAGACACCAATTACAACCTGCTGCTAGAAAACCTGGCCATAAAAGTTGGAAAATACGGCATGGAAGACATTATTATATACTGAGGTATTATCAGAATAGTTGGCGTGTGTATTTGGGAGGGGGTGAGGGAGAGCAGCAGCAAGGAGGTCTTTTTCATTTCACTTGCTAGGCCTGACCCAGTGAACTTCTTGTGACTGGGAAGATTACGCCAGCACATTGCAGAAAACAGGTTTTCACTATGAGCACATTCATTCCCTGACTGCGTGTGTCAGGGGGAAACAAAAAAGCCAGATTGTTATGATTGATAATACAGAATTGATTGGTCATGACACAACTATAAGAGTCAACACCCCGAGGCATGTTTTACCATTCTGGTGGGAAAATTATTAATATTTAAGATTTTTTTTTTGTTTCCCCCTCCTCACTGTTGATCGAAGGCAATACAGGGTATGCCTCATAATACAGGCTCCACCAAGAGCCATCCCTCCGTGTCCTCACCTTATTTACTGTGTGAGTCCTTAGAGCTGTGGCAGCTAGCAAGCTACTGAAGGAGTCCATCCCTGCTGGAGATGGATACCTGGCTTCATTAACTCAAAATGTTTGGTTATCCTCATCTCTTTCTTTTATTTTTCTTCTTTTTTTTTTTTTCCTGACACGGTCTGTAGGCTGGGTGTCTGCAATCACTCGGCAGAGCACAGGGCAGCAGAGGGGCCGATGCTGTCCAAATGTTCTCTCCCTGTGATCATGGTTAATAAAGCTCCCGTCTGACCTGTCCTAAACTGTGCTTGTGTTATTACACAGTTGGATTCCCCAGATCTCTGACACAAACCTGTAACCCCAAAATTCGATGGTAACAGGGTTCTTACAATAGGATAACAAGAAAGTCACTTGCATATTAAAAGAAAAATCTCCTTTCCCCCCTCCTTTTTCTTTTCAGTTTTCCGCCTTTTAGAGGGCTTTGCACTGTATTTCAGTAATATTTATCTTCAAGAATTCAAGCAGCTTTTTTAGTCCAAAGGAACAACTTTTTAAGATACCTGTTTTTCTTAGCAAGACCACATCCACTTGGAACAGAAACATATTACCTGGAATTTATAATGTAATATTGTTTCTCTGAGTCATCACAATGAATCCACATCAGTTTATTATCACTTACGTTCAGCCCCAACGAATTATCTAAATGATGTTGGGTAGCTTGTATATCTGAACACTGAAATCTTATAAATGGTAGCTGCTACTCTGATTTAGAACTCGAATGGGCAAAATAGTCTTTATAATGAGTATTTGTTTATTAAAAGTGATAAAATCTTAGGCAAGGCATTAAAGCAACATTGGGACAAGAGAAGCACACACTGAAAGATTGTGAGAAACAAATATATTTCATTTTGTGTTTGAAGGCCCATGACTGTACTGAATGAGATCTGCGAGTTTGCTTGCTAACACCACATCCACGCTGGCAGAAGACCAAAGGAGCTGGAGGTCTGCCCCAGCTTTGGGAGGGCCGTGGAGTGCCCACGCCTCCTGCTCATCCCTCTGCCTTCCCAAAACCTGAGGGCCTGGAGGAGGCCCAGCTCCACCACCCATGGTTTCTACCTGAGGTGCCAGCAAGTCACTGGCTGCCCATGGCTTTTGTTGGGCTGAGCTCAACAGGAGATGCGCGTTCCCTTGGAATCAGTCATTTTAGCCTGATGGTCTTATTTTTATAGTTGTCTGCCCCACTGCTTCTGTTGTCCTGTATTGCCTAAGGTAATAAACGCTCCTGCTGCTGGACTAGTGCTGTTGTCACTCTACACGTACCTGTAACTACATAACATCATCTATTCAGGCAATGTGGAACTGGGTACATTTCAGATTTGTAGGTATTATCACATAGGATTAAAAGATTTTTAATCTCAAGGTACAACCCATAAACATCAGAGTTTACGTTCATGCTTACCAACATAAAAAAGCCATCCTTTTTTCTTTAAATTGGAAGTCTCAATTTAAAATGAATACACTTGCCTTTAAAAATGCTATTTACATTCATGGCAATAACAGCCTGTTCTAAGGCCTAAATTTACTCTGATCATTCTCAGATGTTAATGAATTCAAAAGTGCTTTTTTTCCAATGGGAAAAATATCTTCTGTATCACCATGGCCAACCTGAGTTAAATAATTTTGTCCAATATTACGTGTCACATTGTATAAGTCTCCACAATGGATCAAGAGGGTTTTTTTATTTTTTATTTAATTTTTTTTAACTTTGGAGCTTTTTTCAGTTTCTGCAATATGGAAGAAGCTTTTCTGAATTACTTCCAGTGAATTTTTTAGTTGTGAGATGCAAACATAATATTTTCTTCATTTGTGTTACTTCATCTAAAACTGAGAGACTGAGTTAAAAAAGCAGAAAAAGGTTTCTGTCTTCCAGTTTGCAAACAAAAGCCCAAAAAGGACAAGAAAAACATCCACTGATTCTGAAAATTAAAGATATATCTGGACGTATTTACAAAGATATTCTTGTATGAATGGCTGCTTTTCAGAAGTGCCTTGGCATCTTACTGTCACTGATTTGATGGAGACAAAGCAGCTGGCCTACTGCAGTATTTCTGAAATCCCAGAAGGTAATGCACTGCTTTATTAGGCACCAAATACCTTTGGAAATCAGGCCCATGATGACCAGTAGCAATCTGTCAGTTCACTAGCTAAAACTAATATTTCTTTTGTATAATAAACTAGTTTTAAATGCAAAGCATAGTTTAAAAACTTATATTTTTCCCCTGTGTAGATGGCAGATAAGAGGTCATTTATTTTACCTGCTGAAACAATTTTAACAAGCTCTTTTTGTGTGTTCTTAAAATTTTAGCTCTAACTTTCATCTGAGTACTGCTCGTAAAAAATTCAAGACTAAAATTATCACCAGAAAACGCGCCCATCACTATTTCCTGACATAAGTGTGTATGTACAACTAGCCATCTGAATAAAGGCCTGTGGGACAGATGAAAAAAATGTGAACAGGTATTGTAAAGATACCAACTTTAGCATAACTGTAGCAAAAGTTGCAAATGATCGTGCCAAACTGATGGAAATTAACTCAGGGAATACCTAAGTGGTGGTACCTTAGAGCCATGGGGGTGATGGAGAACGCAGCCCGAGCAGGGTTGGAGCCCGGCTGTGTCCCTAGCAAGCCGTGATGCTGCCAGCCCCTTGGCAGGGGGAGCACGGGCTGCCCTGGGGAAGGCTCTGGGTGGCTTGTTCTCTGCCTGGCCAGTGACACTCACCTCTTCTCAACTGCCCGGTTAGCCCAAAGGCAGCTGGTGAATACCACACTTCATGAAATGGGTGAAATGAGGCTTGCGGAGAGCCAGGGGAATGGCTTGACTCAGTGAAATGAAAGCCTAGACCCGTTAACACAGCACCTAGTGAGGCTGGGGAAGGGGTACAGAGAGTAAAGCCGGGATCTGCTTGTGATGGAAACACCGTTGAGGTCCTGCTGGTCGGTTGTAGTCATGCTGGGTGCTGATCTGGCCTGCAAACAGCATGACAGAAACACGCCTAGAGAGGGGTGACAGCTCTTCAGGGAACGGCACAGCACGCGGCACATGAGCAGCCCAGGGAGTCATCTTCGGGGAGGGAGCGAAGCCAACAGTGGCAGCCTTGGAAAGCCTCATCAGGACGAAGGTGAGACCTGAGAGGGTTAATTTCACAGCACGGGTCACCATGGTGGGCCAGTTACTGTGGCAGGACTGACCATGCTAGCTTTAAAATGCCCAGTCTGTAGCTGCTCTGGTCGATGACCTTGTTTCAGCCCCTCCTGAATGTTATGTATCACTGTTGGAAGGAAAACTTCCTCCAAGGGAAAAGGAAGAGCTGTGTGAACGCTTACAGGGATGGAAAACAGCACTGACCTGCTGGTTGGTAATGCAGGGAGGTCTCCCGCCAAATCCCTGCCTCTTGTCACCTCCTCCCTCCTGCCAGCATAGAATCATAGAATCATGGAATGGTTCGGGGTGGAAGGGACCTTAAAGATCATCTAGTTCCAACTCCCCTGCCCTGGGCAGGGACACCTCCCACTAGACCAGGTTGTTCAAAGCCCCATCCAGCCTGGCCTTGAACACTTCCAGGGATGGGGCATCCACAGCTTCCCTGGGCAACCTGTTCCAGTGCCTCACCACCCTCATAGTGAAAAATTTCTTCCTGATATTTAATCTAAATCTACCCTCCTCCAGTTTGAAGCCATTACCTCTCATCCTATCACTACATGCCCTTGCAAACAGCCCCTCTCCAGCTTTCTTGTAGGCCCCCTTCAGATACCGGAAGGCTGCCCAGTGTGTTCCTAGTGCCTCCTCCCAAGTCCTTGCCTGACACTTGCTGAAACCACTGGAAATATTCCTGTTGACTTTACGGGAGAGTCTTTTCCTTCTCCAAGTATGTATCCAAGGGCTGTAGCCTCTGAATCTCTGATTTCATCTATCGTCCTGGAGCTTTTTACAGAGATGGGGTGGAAGAAACCCTATATCCTGCATGAAAACCCAAAGGGCTGTAAAGAATTATTCTCTTCACCAGATCATGCCCTGATTTCACTTAGTCTTAAAATCAGCCTTTCTCACACTTCTCTATCAACTCCACTATGTTTTTGAAAAAAAAGATTACTTGCTTCCCTGACATAGCAGAGGCTGTTTATCCCAAAAAAGTTTAACACAAAAATGTTTCTATTCATGTAACACAATTTGTACACATGCAGGCTGTAGTATACACGGGTGTGTTGAATATCAGGCCAATTTTCACTTTTTAGCTTCAAAAAGGACTTTCTTGTCAGTAAAACACATGGAATTTTTTCAGTACTTTATTCTGAGTGATGCCTTTTGGAGGGGGGGCACAGAAAGGTAAAAATCAAGAGGCATTAACTATTTATACAAATACTCCATGCTTATTGCTCATAAGGAGCAATTTAAAATGACAAATCACTATTCTGTAAATTAGATATAGACAGACAACTTACTGGACTCCTTCCAAGATACACTGAGACATGCACCAAAATATCAGAGTGTAATTACTTTCATTATGTATTCCAATTAATCTGAAAACAACTGAGACTGTAAAGATCCCATCCTGCTAATTTTTACTGACATAAACTCCAATATTATTTATAGAATTGGTTGTCCTCTGTTTACTTGATTAAAATATGGACTAATCAGGCACTGCTTTTCTAGAAATAGTTCTTGAGTATGGTAATTTGCCATCTTCTAAAATTTTCTTTATTTAGCCAAAATACACGTGCATATTTCAATTCATGGCAATATTTTAAACTTATGTTTGTTTTAGAACCAATTACTTAACTAAAAACCTATTTTTTCACATGTATCTGAAAGATAAAGTCTCTTGTGTGAACCCGTGTTCTACTTCTGATATTCCCAAGGTGTTTTGTTGTTTGACCACAGCCCTTTTCCAATAACCATAAGCAATTATTTTAAGTTGAAAATTATTTTGCTAGTGAACTCACCTTCACCTTTGACATTGCTTCAGTGGGGGAAAGAATATAAGGCACTTTTGGGCATATAACAGTTTCTGACTCTGTATTGTCAATAATTTGACATTCTTCTTTGTTTTCCCAAAGCAATGATTTATCTGTCTTTTTAATTTGTTTCAAAGTGCGCTTCCTTCTTCCTTTAAAATGGAGAATCATTTTTGCACATATGGAGAGTTCTCTATAAAGGGAAAAGAAATAGAATGAATCTCAAAATGTTGTAAGACAATAAAAACATTAGCTAATTAAATACTACTATGTAGCACATTTTAATAAAAAACTTTAGCTCTCACCAAGGATTGGGAAGTTAAAGAAAAAAGTTCAATCACAGCTTCCTAGAAAGGCAGCCCATGTTGTGAGTGGATGGAGGAGAACTGTGTTGCAAAATCTGAGCCCTGGGATTTGAAGCACCCTGAGTGTCCTGCTGGTTATCAGTGCCATCTGCTCAGCCTCAGGAGGACCGGGGGACAGGAAGTGGCTTTTCATTACTTCCCTTTTTTCCGACCTTAGGCAACAAGGTATATTTGTAGATTAATTAGAGAGAGAGCAAGTTGTCCATGCAGTGGATGAACATACTGTGTATCCACAGTCCAGGGCTTCCTCCCATCTCCTGCTGCTGTACTGGTCTGGAAGTTCTCCATCCTGGATTGTGAGGCCACCCCGGCTTCACCCTTGGGTTTCTGCCCCTGGCAGCTGGGCCAGCCACGTCACCCCCTCCTTTTCTTGAGGAGCCCTCCCAGCAGGCTGGCATCCCAGCCCTCTCCCACTATTACTCTAGCACATCACTGTGTGTACCTGTCAAAGTTTCAAAACAGCTCCAATATCAATTTCCTGTACATCTCTGCTCTACAGATCAGTGAACTTGAATTACATTTTCCACATGGTGGTGTTTCAGATGATTCTTCTGTCTTTTTTTTTTTTTTTTTGCTAATAGTCACAGCAGAGGCATAAAGTTGAAGATTGTGTGGTTCCTGCTCTGATGCCTGCCTGGGGTTAGCATGATGCTGTATCAGACCAAGAAATCTTCTCCCCCTTTGGGGCAGGTCAGCGGGTGCAGACTTGCATGGAAGCTGAACCCAGTGGGCGGGTTCATGATGGCCATGGTTTGGTAGGTTGATTCTTCCTGGACAAGTACTACCTGCACAGAGAAGACCACTGAAGACAAGGACATCTTGCCTTGGTGGGCGGTGTGCAACAGGCCCCAGAACTGTTCTATGGAGAGAGGAAGGATATTGCTTTTGCCTACTTCTAATTCCACAGCTTCCCAAACACTGGATTAATTATGTTTGTAATCCTCTCTTCCTCTATCAGTTTAAGTCTTCTCTTCTGACCTCGTTCCTCCCTCTTGGCCCCTTCTTCATTTGCACCGTGCTCCATTCAGGGCTTAATTACTCCACTGCACTTTGTGTTCCCTAGTTTTTTGTTTTGTCATATTCTGGTAATGCGAATAATCCCCTTCCTTTGAAGGTATTTATGTTCTGTGATCTTGTCTCCCCTGAGCCTTCTTTTTGGCAGACTGTAGAAATTTAGTTTCTTCTGTCTAACCTAACTCACTAGGTACCTTTCAATGTTGTTTTCTCTGTGTCTGTTTTCTGTAGTTTCACGGCACTTCCAAGCTGTGGGGAGCAGAGTGGACCCCAAACAAGGCCCCAGCGTGCTTCCCGTTCAAAGCACTCTGTAGCTCGTATTACCTTTACAAAATAGCAGTGTACAGTCACTCATCCCTCCTGAACTTTTTCTCTAACTCATAACATGAAGGAAAGTGTCAAAGAAAGGAGATACCTATTAACCTATCAACAATTTGTTGATTTAAAATCTGTGCCCAATCTAAAACCCTTAAAGCTATGATTCACCATGCAAGGCAGTACTGAGACTGGATTACAGTTAAGAGTCCTTTTGGCTGAGCCTTATCTAAACTGCACTGGCTGGATACATTGACTCTAATGAAGTTATTCATGGCTTACATTGACTGATTTAAAGCCTTTGTCTTTCATACGTAAATCTGTTCTTCCAGGTGTAAGGTAGATGGAAAGTCTTGTGATCAGCTGCAGTGAGGATACGTTAGAGAAGATAACAACCAGAAGTGCTGCCGGGCTCCCTCATGTCCTGGATCCTTCTCAGCAAGGGACTGTGTAATAATTTACAGAATGACTTAATTGAAGAAGCTATGGAAGTACAGTGATCAGAAAATTTACAGTAGTTTCTGATGTACAAAGGTACTGTCAGCAAGCACTAATGCCTCAGCTGGTTTTCCTCCATTATCTTGTCTGTGCTACTTATTTTTAGATCCTGATGGTTTAATCAGTGCCATGCAGGCTCCACGTGCCTGGAGCTCATGGAGGGCTACAACTGCAGGTTGCAAGAGCCTCATGGCAATGACTGCTGAAGCCCTGTGCAATCACGTTTTATTGGAACTTATTCGTTAAGGCAGATATGTTGAATCAGCCAACATTTTTAATCCTTCTTGGTCTGAGACATCTCACATCCGCTAGTCATGCCTCCAAAAATAAAAGAATAAAACCTGTGCAGAAAAATACCTCACATTATTTAGTGAGTATCTCTGGAAAAAATAAAATTAAAACAATGCTTTTTCTAGAATCCTTGTTTATCTCAGGATATTTTCAGGACAACACCTCCTCTTTTTGCTCTGATATAGTAAGTGATAATTGCACCCCTTGGGTACATCTTGGCTGATGCCTAAAACACATCTAGAGCTGTTCTCATATTACTATGAAAAACTGTTTGAAATGAGAAGCTACAAGTGCTTTAATATCAGGACCACAAAATGAGCCATCAATAAGCTTCCTCTATCATTTAAAAAAGCTAAGCGGTGCTAAGATTTATTAAATACCAAATATAATTTCACTGGCGCACAAAATACCACAGCCCCCTTCTGTTGCATTAAAAACAAAGGAGAAAATATAAGAATAATGAGGTTTATGCATTCAGAAATCTCATAGAGCCCAGATAATAACTTTGGTCTTGACTTGGCAGTACACGAAAGATCTACCCTGTGCCACAGAATTTCCCAAAAATTCACTGGTACTAATAATGCTTAATGGCTTCAGTGGAACTAGAATTTCTCCCTGTGAAAGTTACTTTCTCTGCTGTTACTGCAAAGGATGTCCAAACCAATTAACATAATTAAAATTATGTTGTGCTTTCTAGCACAAATGATGCTATATTTTGTAGGCTTCTCCGTAAGAGGTAAGCAGCATGGATCTTGTCTACTACTTGCAGGAGAGACCACCTGGGCATCCTACAAGGTGCAGGAGGCATAGTCCGAGAAGTCACGGCTAACTGTCTGACAAGTGGGAAGCCACAGCAGACAAATAATCTGGAAAACACTATTTGGCTGTAACACAGGACCTCAGGGGACAGGTAGGGAAAAGATGAAGGGAGCACAGCAGCTAAATTCGTGTTTGCAAAATGATCCTCTTCCAAGCCTGGACCTCATGTCATAAAGCAGTTTGGTGTGAAGAAGGTACTCTAAAATATACATACCAATAATCATTCTTAGTCTCTCTCTTCTAAAATTTTGAACTGAGCAGAGTTGAAATATTCTTTACATGCCAGTCTAAATAAATTCAGATTTACTATGGAAAAATGTACAGTAGCTTTTCCTTATGTACAAGACCCCCATGGATTCCAAGACAATGGGATCAAATTCCACAGCAGTGATCTTTTAATTTCAAGACAACATTAATTTATTAGAACATCTTGCAATAATCTTCCTTCCCATCCTCCTCCTGGCCCAAGAAGAATCCCATGCAACCAAAGTTTGCAGTTAAATGTATTTGTTGACGTGTTGACACGACATTTGTTAATGATTTTTCCACTATCCTTCACTTTGAAGATGTTTTTTTCTTAAGACTTCTGTACTGCCTGGCTTCAATTCCAAACCCTGCACAAAAGACACACTGCACAAAAGTCGGTATTTCTGTCAAACACTACCTGGCACGGTGGAGAAGGGCAGAACTGTGGGGTTGTAGGTCTGCGATGGAGAGGAGCACAGGGCTGTAGCTCTATAGACGACATCTCCAAGATGCCTGGAGTCAAAAATGCATGTTTGTGCTGTGCGTGAAAGAGTGGGACAGGGATCCTTGATCTTTCGCCTTACCAAGACAAGAGGTCCTTGCAGAAGGTGGCTGGGCAGAGTTACTACCTGCGACCTGGAAGCTGTAGGCTGCATTTCCCCATAGCGCTGAGCCTGGGGCTCGCACACTGCCTGGCACCACCCTGCGGTGCCAGCTTGGGCTGTCCACAGGGAGAAAACATCTCAGCTTTTTGCAGGTAGTTTGTGCTTCTGAGGCTTTCTCTTTTGTTAGGAGGTCCCAAACTGTTACATTAAAAAAAAAATAAAAAAGAAAAAAGAAAATAAAAGATCCTCAAACAAAATTAAGATTTTTATGTATAATTTCACAGCAAACATTAGGTTTTGGTACACTGAATTACCAGGAAATTTGTGGTTTCTTGCAACTCATTTCTTATGCAAGAAGATGGAAACTTGCATGTATCTGATGTCAGCCTTTAACAGGTTGCTTGGTGCAACAGGAAAACATCCTTGAAATTGTCCCTAGTCACAAATCTCAAGAATGCAAAGAACAATGCGAACAACCTGCATCTGTGATGCAACAGCCCGTTATCTGCTTGCTAAATAATTATATGTTTTAGAAACTAATCCCATGCACACAGCTCCATGAGTATGAAAGGGAAGAAACAAGACAGGTACAGTATGAAATGTGTGCTGCACAGCCTTCTGAGAAGTGGGGAAAATGTAAAGAGAAAATACAATTCTGTGTTCTGTGAATTCCAGTTCTTAAAAGATGTCTGAGCAAAGTATCTACTGTTAGCTGCCCTATGAAGAAGAATGGGAAAGGGGCAGCTGAAATACATGAAAGGAACACTAGTCTAAAAGCTAATTGCTTTTATTTCCATATAATTCAAAAAGATACAATTGCCCGAGCAAGATGACAGAAGTAATTTACTCCCAGCCTGTGAATAACGTAAGGCTTATATGTTTCCCTGTTTGAGAAAAACTTGTGTAGGAAAGTTGAAACAGTGAGCTCATTTCTTTCCAGGGTGAGGTTTGCCATTTAAAGATGGTATGTAGCTCTCGAGCCTGAGCAGGGACAGGTCTCATCCAGAGAAGCACCCTGCACCTGCACAGGGCTCAGGTCCCTCACCACAGCTTGAAAGTCAGCACGCACCCCCTTTTTGTACCAGCAAGAACTTCTGCTGTCCCCAAAAGCCTCCTGGAGAGCGTCTTTGTGGTCCCTAGTGCCTGACTATATGTTGTAACCGTCTCCCCACAGTGGGGGGACATGGGGTGGCTGAGAAGCTGAAGGTTCATGGTGCCAGAGCTGCACTCAGCGCTGGTCCATCAGCCTGAATTGCTGGATCTCTGCCTTGTCTTGCAAAAGCAGAAGACAGCATCTCCTGCCTTAGCCGCAGACTCCAATAACAGGGAGCACTGCTGTAACTGGAAGTAGCAATTAAACTCGATACTGGCAGTGCTACATAGCAGGACTTCAAGTTTAATAGCTCAAAAGTTAGCACAGTAACAGTAATCATCATTCACACAAAAGCACACATCGAAATGTATTTCTTTGAAAAACTGAAGCAATTAATCTAAAATCACCAGGATAGAAAAAATAATTAAATCTATAGCACTGAGTGAAAGGAAGTATTGTCACTACTATCATAGACTCATAGAATAATTCAGGCTGAAAAGGACCTCAGGAGGTCACTAGTCCTACCTGCTTCTCAAAGCGGGGTCACATCTGAGCCCAGACCAGGTTGCTCAGGGATTTATCCAGTTGGTCCTGAAAAACTCCGGGGATGGAGACTGCAGAGCCTCTCTGGGCAGTCTCTTCCACTGCCTGATGGGGAAAAAGTATTTCTTTTCAACCAGTCTGAATGTCTCTTATTTTAATTTGTGCCCATTGTCTCTTGTTCTCCTGCCACGCACCACTGTGAAGAGCCCAGCTCCGCCTTCTTGCGAACTTCCCCATAGGTACTGGAGGGCTGCTGTTGGGTCCCCCCAAAGCTTCCTCTCTTCCAGGCTGACCAGGTCCGTTCCTTCGGTGTCTCCTCACAGGGCAAGTGCTCCAGCCCCCAACCAGCCTGGGACCCTCTGCTGAACTCACTCCAGTTCATCCGTGTTGTTCTTGGCTCAGTAGCTAGATGTGGTCTAACAAGCACTGAGAAATGGGGGATAATCCCTTCCCTCAATCTACTGGCTAATGCAGCCCAGAGTGTTCCTGGTCACCTTCTTCTCCTTCACATGCCCAGAAGTATACTCCAAGAGGACTCACCGAATGATTTGCTAATGGAACAAAGTGAGGCTGACCAGCCTGCAGATCCCTGGGTGGACCTTTGTGCCTTTTTGAAGATGGATGAAACACTTGCCATTCTCCAGCTGTTGAGGACCCCACAATGATCTTCATGATCTTCCAAAGATGATCAAGAGTAGCCTTGCGAGGGCTTCAGCCAGTTCTCCCAACAACCTTGGATGTAGCCCATCTAGTCCCCTGGACCTGTATGAATGAAGTTCTCATAAGTAATCCCTGACTCAACTCTTATCCACTGCTGGCAGTTCTTCCCTTTGAACCCCTGGAGACCTTGTAACTGAAGACTGCAGCAAAGAAGACACAAAAGAAGACACCCTTATCTGTGTGTGCTGTCACAATCGGCTCACCCAGGCAGCAACAGGCCCTTGTTTTCCTTGTTCATCACTTTATCATTAATGAGGTGCCCAAAGCTCTTCTTATTGCCCTTGACATCCTTTGCAAGCCTCAATTCCAGCTGAGCTTTGGCTTTCCTGATGTCATTGCCTGGGCAATATTTCTGAAATTCCCCTTTGTAGCTTGTCCTTCTTCCACCTCCTGTAGGCTGCTTTTCTGCACTGGAGCTCTACCATGAGCCAAGCCAGCTCCTGTTACACCCGCCTATCTTCTCCTTCATATACCAAGGTGGGCCCCACCTGTGCTTGGAGAGTGGTGTCCTTAAAGGCTTGCCAGCTCTTCTGAGCAACTTTCAGAGCTGCCCCATGGCATCCCACCTACCAATTCCCTGAACAAGCAGCAGTCTGCTCACCTGGAGTCCAGGGCCTGTGCTATGTTGCACTCCTTCTGCTTTCCCGACAGGATGTTGGACCCCACTATTGAGTGGTCACTACAACCGTGGATACCACCAACTACCATGTCCCCAGCCAGCTCTTCCTTATCTGTGAATAGCAGATGTCGGGGAGCATCACCCTACTTGGTCCACTCAGTACTTCTATCGAGTTCTTCCTTATTCTAAAGCAAAACATTAAAACTAGGGATTGAAATGATAAAAATATGAGCAAGGTTTACAATTTAGCATTCAATAAACCACTCTCTGTATTTCAAGCCATCTCTGAGTTTGATCACAAGCCTATTTTATGTATTAGGGGAAAAAGAAGAAAAAAACTTTTTATTTTATGTCAAAGGAACAGAGTGGAAGGAACAGAATAGAAGAATGGACCATTTTAAACTCTGGCTTACTGCATGAGATTTTCAGCTATTGAAAGGTCAGAAAGAACGCTGAAAGATCCATGGATTGTCTTCTGGAATGTGAAATCAACCAATTAGGTCAAATTACGTCTCTGCCGCATAATGCCGAATCTAATAATGATCAATATAGGATGCCTAGGGTTTGAGTATTAGAAAGAATAATAAGAAGGATGCTCTTGTGTGGAACACCATCTGGTACCCCAGGACACTGTCTCATCTTCAGCAGCCATGGGGTTTGGACTGATGGGGCTGCAGATTGCACCTAAACCATGATGCTAAACAGTCCTGGTAATCCCATCCTTTACAAACTCATCTAATTTCCTTTGCAGCTCATTTATAACTTTGGTAACAATTAATTACACAATTAAATTGTGTGTTATGTTGGAAAAATGCTACCTTTTGTTTGTCTTAAACAGTTTGTCAGTTGAGGCTGTCCCCCAGCTCCTGTGTAACAGGAAACAATGGGAAACAATGAACAACAATTCCCCAATTCACCTTCTTTCCACTGTTCACAGTTCTCATAGATCCCCATCAAAGCAGCTCTTGAGCATTTTCTTTCCTGATGAACTTCCCTTGGGATACATTTCATATGTCCATCTGTCTCTTATCCCCTTCCCATGTGTCTCTCCCACAAACACCAGTTTGAGAACTGTTTACAAAACAGTCCACAGATCTCCTGGCAGACTCTTAAGCAAAACACAGTCTCTAGCCAAAGTCTGTGTTTTGGAAACTGTGTTTCTTTAGTAAGTATAGTTTCATTTTTATTTGATTATCTCCATTTGCTAAATGTGGTTAGCTAGCATTTTACAACAGCTATATCTCATCGGCTGGAAAGACGGGAGGGACTCCAATGCTACATTTGGAAAAGGGAGTAGGAGAAAGATGTCAGGAATGGCCTTCACCAAGGTCTTTTAAGTTTTATGTATGCAGAGGGCTCCCCGCATCCCGTGTCAAGGCGACTGCCCCGTGGAGGTCATCCCTGCCACTCAGGAATTCAGGTGGGAGGCTTTGGAGGAGGAATTGGAGATCGTCAGGGAGAGGCAGGACAGGGACGCTGGAGTGTTTAGCCCCAGCACACATTGTGTGCTGGTATTTGGCCCCTGGGCTGTGGGGATCCTACTAACGCAGTGCCCTGCGCACCATCCTGGCTGCCTCATGCCCTCAGGAGCTGGGTTTGTGCCGTTTGTGCCACCACCCTTTGCCTCCACATGCGACATGGGGCAGGGAGCAGCACCTTTGCTGTGACACATCAGGAAACAACTCTTCCTCTGCGCCAGGGCTCCTGCAGAGCATAAGGTGGTTTTGAAATATTACTCTTGGTGAAGTCAGTGGGATTTTTTGGGCATTTTTGCCTTGGCTTTAGTGACCCTAGGACCAATAGTTGTATAAATCAGTGCCAGAAAATTATTTCTTGCCATTAAGGTAGTTTTAGCACACAGCAGATGACAGGGGTGACGAAGCAGCATGTCACGGACCAACTGCCCTCGCAACCCCCTGCACCGATGTGTGAGGCTTTACGATTCAATATATGGCAGACCACCTCCTTTCCATTTTTTTTCCCTTATGCAGCTGGTCAAGGTGCATTTTACCCTTTTATGAGCAAGCCAGATCCACTAATAATTTTAATTATCAGGGGAGGACTTACTCTGAGGCTAACTCTTCTGGTCATTCAGTTCAGAGCCACATGTGTTGTTCTTACAAAACAAACTCCTTCCCTGCCTCTCATCCTCTCTCCCATAAACACAAAACCTACCAACCAAAGATATTATTCTAAATATAGCTGGGACAGGACAATATCTTGTCTTTTCATTACGATGACCAATAGTGGTGATCGAGATTAAAAGAGGAAAGAAAAACAAGGGAAGGCTATTGACTCTTTCCTTGGTGATGTTTGGTTTTAGTAAAGGCTCTGGAAGACCTAAAGAAGTTTCCTCAAGTCTATCATATGTTACGTCTGTCTAACTTAGTTTTGAGTTTGAGCAGAAGTCTTGGCTGTCAGACACATGTTTGTAGTTTGTGAATGGGGAGAACCAATGGGGAATTTCCTTAGATACAGCCTTTGAATTTTCCATTTAAAGAGTCACACAACTGTTTAATCTTTTTTTCCAAGTAGTGTAGTAAAGTAAATCAACACTCATGTTTTCTCTTCCACAAATAAAGCCTTTTGTTTTCTAGCGGCTCCGTTGCTGTAACACACCACGCAGATGGATCATTCTTTTTCTAACTGTTTTCACACCACAGTGAAAGGAGTAACCTGAAGGTATTTAAAAAAGTTGATAGGCATTTCCTTTGGCAGTAGTGTCAATATTTTGAAGGCTTTTCTACTTTCTTTTGTTTTAACCATTTAGCACATTGGTTTAGTTTTCTTTAGTACTGTAATGTGCTAGACCTTTTCCTCTTATCTATCCAGACTTCTCTGCCAATGGCTGCAAGCCTTAATTGTGTAAAGTTAAAAAGAGAAAAAACATAAAGCATTAGTTTTGCCAGTGCAGATAACATAAAGGAGATAACAGCATTTACCTATGACTTTCTCCAACATGATCTCTTACAGAGTATACTGAGAATATGCAGACAGGCAATCTGCGTAAGGTTTCTGTGAGTGCTCTGGACAATATTTCCGACTAGATCCTCTGCTGATTTAAGTTGGCATTAGGGTGTAGACTATACTTTTAAATTATTTCAGTTATGTGCACTGAACTCATGTTTATCTCAAATTTAATCTCAAGTTTATCTCAAATTGCCGAAGATAGCAAACTCTTCTAACCAAGGGCCCATTTATTCCTACTTGAGTGATAGAAGTTTTAAAGTGGGTTAAAACTGCCATGCAACCAGATGTTTTCCACTGGGCGCACTGAAAATCCTGGTTCAGAAAGGCTTCCAGCATATATTCAGTCTCTTTGATACTCTGTAGAAAGAATGAATATGGTACAGAAAAGTTCCAGAAATTTTCAGGAAAAAACCCCAAATCTCTATTTTTTCCAGGGAACTCATATGGTGGAAAAAAAAGTAGAATTATATTTAAAATAGATTTTCATGAGAACAATTAAATTACAAACTTACCAGTGAAAGAAACTGACAAATATTCAAAATGTGCTTTCCATTGGCAGCGTTTCAGATTATGATGCTTTATTTCAGAATTTATCAGTTTGGAGTTACAATTCCTACGTATCATCAACAAAATGTACTGTTACTCTTTAATATGATCCTATTCTAACTACATTATGATGAATACTAAGAGGAGTACCATGGGTGTTTTGCAAAATTTTCTCTATAGATTTCTGTATTCCATATTTGTATTACAACATCAGGTTAAATTCAGTCAAATCTCATTTCAGAACCCTACAGATACTCTTCATTTATGATTAAAAATATTGATGGCTTCTGTTTCCAATTTTTTTTAAGAGATAAATCAAATTTATAATCTTAGTTCATCGTACGTCTTCATCTTTAATACTAAGTTTACAAAACATTAATTAGAAGTAAATAATGCACACATTTCTTTTATATATTGCACCATCTTGCACTTATATATCGCACTTTTATCTAATTGCACTTACTTTGTGCTATCCAAGTTACACATGCTACTTTTTTTTTCTTCAGGGTACACATACCATTTGATTTCCAATTTGTTTAGTTTTAGTTAGCAACTAACTATTGTAGATTTTATTGCTTCACTCCTCAGTTTTTTGGTGAGGGTATTTTGCTCTCAAAACCACACTCATCCATTTTTCCATGTGCAGCTGTAGATGGACCTCTATTCCTGGAGAAATCAGAAAAGTTGTGGTGTTCTCCTTCATCGGTGATCTTGGCGGGCATACTTTATTTTTATACGACTTGTAGGAAATGTGGGTATAATTTAATAGGAAACATTCAGTTTAGGATTTAGACTTTCAGTTAGACCTTGAAAAGAGTTTGAGGAAACTACAGTACTTCATCAAAGTGCTTGAAGATCCTATTTCCTAAAGCATAAGGAAAAAAAAAATCAATATTTTATTAAATAAGCTGTTACCCACAAAGGTTTAGATCATCCAGCATGAGTTTTTGAACAAGGGAGAGGCAAAAAAAAAAAAAAAA
>VYZM01018145.1:130723-236688 GCA_013398915.1 Dromas ardeola
AAAAAAATGCAGAGGATTTGTGCTCTGTGTCCCCATGGAGGGGCTGGGCAAATTCCTGCCTGTGTGCTGAACCTCTCAGTGCCAGCCGTGGCGTGGTGGGATTGGGGGGGAAGCGGAGCCACCACAACCAGTGCCACCGCCGCTGCTGTCCCACCACCACTGTCGCCCTGCCCAGCCTCTGCTGTCACTCCTGCTCTGGGAACAATTTCTAGAGGGTCCATAAAGAAAATAGAGCTTGTGCCTCTTTCCAGCAAGAAAGATTACCTCTGCATTTCTCCGAAGGTTGTGGTTTAAACGCTGTGTTTAACCCCACATTAGTACAGGTCTGTTGAATATTGAGTCGGCTCTTTTATTTTCTTTCAAGCAGGACAGAATATAATCTGATGTACTTCTAAGCGGTTGCAACAGCTGGAAACACATCTGCTTTCTTTCCTGCATGGAGCTGTTGTATACCCATTGTGAAGGACATGGAAGAAGTTTTCTACTTCTTTTTAATTTTTCTTCTGCCATTTTTCATAGTCTTATCTGTGTTTGGAAGGTCTCCAACACGGAAAATGCTAATTCACAATTTTTTTGTTGTACGTTACTAGATTTGCAGTTTTGGCAGTTCTTAAGAATCGATCTTTGATCAGCAGCTTAGACGTTTTCTGAAATGCCCATATTCAAACTGTTAAAAAATATATATATTTGTATAACATATGCTATATATCAAACATAATTCAGTTTCGCAGGGTTTTTCTGAGGTCGCTTGCTGTGGGAGGATCACAGTTCTGATCGATCTGTTAGATCTTCAGGTCTTTCAGTGTTTACTACCCTCTGTCACCCTCTGTTTTCTCTTTCATTATGTATTATGAGGACCCTTTTAAACTTTGTCCCCTAAATGACGCCCCAGGTGATTACCCGCTGGCCTTGTGCTAAAGGCAGCTCTGGATAATCTACCTGCAGCAAGGGAACACGCTTCCCTGGGATTCACAGTCGCCAGCCCAGCAAGCATGCCGTCCTTCTACTTAGACACTATGCTGTTAGAGGATTAAGAAAGGTTTAAGAAACCACATGTTTATTTGACTTATCTTCCATTATGCATAGGGTTTCTCCAAGCTTTGTGTTTCTCTCAGCTCTCTGAATCCTTCACTCTGCCCAGCCTCTCTCGGCAGTCCCCTGCCTCCCCAGCTGTGTGTGTGATGGCCCTTCCTTTTGCTTTTGGTTTGTTCTCTCATCTATAGTTTCCCCTAAAGGTTGCCCTTGAACATCATCTTTCTGCTGTTCCCCCCAGCACACCACCTCCTGGGCACTGGCTGCAGCGCAGTGCGGTGTTTCACGGCTTCCACTGCTTTAGGTTCAGGCTGATGCTGTTGTCAACATGCCTGTGATGACAAGCCAGTTCTGAGACTAAATTTTTCTTCCTGCCATTGATGTTGGTAGAATTACAACAAAGAGTGAATAAGCAAGCCCTGTGCACCTTCTCCATAACACTCATGATTTTATTGACTTTTGGTGTCTCTTTTCCATATAATGAGCCCTGCTGATTTAATTTTTCCCCTTTCAGAAGGTGTTCCAACCTTTGCACCATCCCCTTTGTATTTCTCCTACACCTATACCATTTCTACAGTGATTTTTCAAACAATGGGACCTGAACTGTCACCAGTAAGACAGGGTAAAATCACACCATCTACGCAATGCCATAATTTCATTCCTGGATTGTTTTTTATTCCTTTCCTCTATACTGACACAGTCTATAGGCTGGGTCTCTGCAGTCACTTGGCAGAGCACAGGGCAGCAGAGGGGGCGATGCTGTCCAAATGTTCTCTCCCTGTGATCATGGTTAATAGAGCTCCCGTCTGACCTGTCCTAAACTGTACTTGTGTTATTATGCACTTGGAGACCCCAGGTCTCCAACACTTAACAAAGCCATGTGTCTTTCTGACTGCCGTTAACAGTGAGCTGAGAGCTTCCCACAGACCTACCAGCAGTGACTCCTAGTTCTCTTTTCTGAACAGTAATAGCCAATTTAAAATCCATTAAATTATATATGTCTAGTTAAGGTTATTTCCCTTCATATTCATTACTTTACATTTATTGACATTGAATTTTGTCTGTTATTTTACTGCCTGCATACTCAGAGTGTGTTCATCAGACTAAATGTAGATGAACGGCATCTGAGCCAGCCACTGTGTGCTCCCATTACAGGCAGCGGAGCGAAAGAGTCATTTCTAGGGCTGTGATTCCTCCAATTCCAATGTATATATCTCAAACAGACCAGAGGAATCAAGCCTTTAAAGTGACTGTTTCTCTCCACTGAGTAGGAAAGCAGCCTCAGGTGACTCTTGGTTTCTCTAACAGCGATGTTGTAGATGTCCATGGTTAAGTAAGATGAATCCCACGTGTGTCCTATTGCGAGCCGTCTCTGTCACATTGCAGCCAGCTTCTGTTTATATTGCCCTAAACTATTTCCTATCATCAACAAACTCTGCCACGCTGCTATTCACTTTTCTCAGATGATTTATGGGTAAATGGAGCACGCAGCTTCAGAGATGCTGGTGGGACTCCTCTGAAAATCTCCCTTTTTTTGAAGAAATTACCTTTTGTTCCTACCCTTTCTTTTTGACTACAAGAGCTTTATTTATTTAAAAACCTTTTGGGAGGGACCTTGTCAAAACCTTTTTAGAAACACAAGTACGCTGCATCGACACCCCCAGCGCAATCTGTGCTCTCACTGACTCTTTCCAAGAGCTCAGTGGGTTTATGAGGTAAGATTTTCTCCCTGCAGAAGTCATGGTATTTTTTTCCAATTGTACCATCTTTGCCCAGGGTATCTTAGTTCTGTGCTTTATCATAAGTTTCCCAGGTCAGTGTTCCCAAGTCAGAATTACAGATCTGCAGATCTCTGGACCTTTTCTAATTTTCTTTCCCAAAACTGGGATCACAGCTGCTTTTTTATTCCCTTAGCACCTCTGAAGTGCTGGGTTGTGCGCTGCAGCTAGCAGTTCTTTTACAATCCCAGGGAAATACGATGTGGTCCTGCTGATTCATTACTACCTATTTTATTGATCTGTCCTAAATCTTCCCCAACTACATTTGAGCTGCTCCTATTTGTTCTCCCCGGGAAAGCCCATGCAATGGGAATCTCCCTGAGATCCTCTTTCGTGGTTACCGAGTCCGCATAGCTCTCCTCCTGGAAGCCCTGTGGGCCTTATTGATTACCGGGGAGGCTGCCAGCTCGCAGCATGTTTGAGAAAGGCTTGACTACTTCTTTTGATTCCTTTAGCCAATTGTCTCAAAATGTTTTTCTGACCTGCCTCCATATGATTTTACCTTTTGCTTACCAGAATATATTCTTTATCCGCTTCCTAGGGATCTGTCCTGTATGCTGTTTGTATCGATCAAATATGTTTCTTTCTTTTTGTGTTGTAAGAGAAGAACAATATTCTGTTTATAGTGGATTAGATTAAGTGAAGCAATGACCTACATTAGGCAGATATTATTTCCTGATTATTATGGTGAAGAGGCAGTTCGCCCATTTCTGCTCACAATCTATACTTTTGATAATGAGAAAGAGAATAATTCCCATTAGTCTGAGATGGCCGAATGTAGGCAGTAGAGGTATTTGTGCTCCGGTACCCTTCCTTTCCATGCCTTTTTTAGAACGTTCTCTGCTCCATTCAAAAAAGAAGAAATACCATCCATTTTTTAAATTAATGGAGTTAATACTATTCTCACACGAGAGGAACTTCCTCAGAGGAAGGTCAATAACGTAATTAGCAAAACATAATTAAGAAAGCGGTGCTGAACAACCAAGTTGCTGGCCAGATGCTTCCCTTGGTACAGCTGGTAGACCCATGGGGCTGTGGGTGAGGTAGGTGTATCCCTGATACTGGAGGCCAAAATCTGCCCTTAAAGAGCAGAGTGATGCAGGGTGAGAGGCAAGGTCTATCCTTTGTCTAGGCTTGTGGAAAAGATATAATTTGGCCAAAAAAGCTCTTGGGGCTGGGTATCTGACACTTGAAATTCAACACGTGCTATGATTTGGTTTTATAAGCATTTGGTCTTTTGCAACTTTGCATCACAAGTGTGCACAAAATGCATCATTTATGTTCTTTGTTTCAAAAGTTAGATTTCCATCACAGATTCATGTGTAATATTCAATGTTTTCAATTTGTACTTTGATATTTATTTGCAGATATGAGCCTGACTGAAGCCTGAACAACAAAAAGCCTACTAATGCAGTCCACACTCTCAAATTTTCGATCTTAATGAACCCTCTAATCTCTGGGAGGTTTTTATAGAGGGAATCACAACTAATTTGGAATAATAGCCATATTTGAAAGTTTGGACCTTTGTCTGTGACAGTTCATACCGAGAAAAATCAAGTTATCCAATAAATTACTGGCAAAGAATTGTTGTCTTTGCTTTATTAATTATCACAGCAGCAGCAGAATTGCGGTATTTTAACAGACCACTAGCCTGATGAGTCCATTACCATTTCTCGCACAGTGGCCAATGCCATATGTTTCAAAAAAAGATTCAACAAATCCTATGAAAATATTATGTAGTAACCCACCCACAGGAACAGTTCTTAACTTCCGGCAGGTAGTGCCTGATTTATGGTCTCAAGCATGGCAACAAAAATCCTAAATGATTTCACACGTCTTTTCCCAAAATGACCCCTTTGATTACCTGAAAGACTATAGAGCAACACCTTGGTTCCACATGCAGATTGTATTTTTGGTTTTGTTTTTATTTTTTAAAGAAGAGTTAATGGCATTTCAGGTGTTTAGTTGGTATCTTCAGAAAAAGACACTTGTATTTATCTCTGTAACAGGTACTGGAAAGGCAGTGGAAAAGGGAATTTCCCCATACTGTGCTATGGGGACAATTTAACCACAGCATTAACAGAGGGAATGAAGTCTACCTTACCTCTTCATTTTGGCTTCTCAAACTCCAGCCTGCGTTCCATCAGAGCACAACTGGATTTAATAATACAGACACCTTCTCACTGCTGCTAACTGGATTAAGACCAACAACTAATTTTACACGCAGGAATGTCATTTGCCAATTGCTAATCACTGTTATTTTTCAGTCGCTACTATGCAGGACCATTTTCATAAACAAGTCAAAATCTTCTGGGATTTTTTATTGCTTCTGACTCTTTTTCCTCACATGATTCAATTCTCACCTGGCTACATAATACCAGTGAGACTGTAAACTCGAATCATTTGGTCATGCAGAGCGCATCTTTAGGTGTTTGAATGCTCTAAGCATGGTTTTCCTGATGGCCACTGACAAACATGTGATTCCAGATTTTATTTAGTGGCCTATGGTTGTTTCTATAAATACATGTTTGGGCATGGATTGAATTCATTTGGCAACACCACTTAGGCATGGATGACTGATGGACCATTACAAGTCATTGACTGTAGAGAAGGTTAATCAGACAAATGTTCTCATTAACCTGAATCTGATTCTCCTCTTCATTATTGAAGTCAGATAATTTTAATTTTCACTGTGAAGTTAAGGAATGAGTTATCTTATTATAAAATATGTTTATATGCATATTAAATGTGTGTGTAATTTCTATGAGAGCTTTATAAAATAAGGAATATATTGTGCAAAAGCATTTTGTAGTGCTCTGCAATCAGAAAAAAAAACCAGTACATGTAAATGAACAGAAGACTGTTCTTTTCCAGTGCACAAATGCATGAAAATCCTTTTCAGAGACTTCTTTTGTCAGCTGATGACCTTGACGGCCCTTCTTCTTTTCTACAGTTTTTCTATTTTCTGTGTTCTTGAAGTTGGTTTTTTTTTTTTATCCTGTCCAATTTTTCTTCATTGTTTTATGTTGATATTTCATTTTCCTTGGGCTGCTTCCTTGCTTAAAATACACAATTTGCCATTCTCATCAGTGGTGGCTTTCATATTATTTTGTCTAGTCCCTTCCCAGTTACACAACCTTAGTTAGTAATCTCATAGGTGGCACACATTTGTCTTCTAGTAGTGTATTTATGTTTGTAAAACATATCTGCTAATTGTGAGCTTTATTTCTCAGGCCACTAGGTAAAATCCTATTTATTTATCTTATTTGGCAGACATGCTATGCCAATATTCCATGGTGAGTGGTATGCAGATAGCAACTCATTCTTTGTGTCATTCAAAAATGACAAGTTATTTATATAATTTTGAGTTATTAATGGCAGCATGCTACATGTATGCCTCCATCTACACGTGGGAGAGGGAACAAGACTATATGAGTCCAGGGTGTCCTCCTTCTTTGCAGTTGTTGGACTTCCCCATAAGGTTCATGTTGTAGGCAAAGCTGGAAGCAGTGGTATCTCTAGCACATCCTACGTGCATATGGGGATGTGAGACCACAATTTAAAGACTTAAAATCTTGTCTCCGCTGCTAGCTTACACTGGCATGATCTTAAGTCTCTAGGCACCTACATTTCTGCTAGTAACATCCTTAATTTCTTGAATGATAGGTTGGGAACATGACCAACACTGTCTCATTGCTAAAAGTAACTAGGCGTTCTCCGACATCCACTAATCCTCATCATATCTTCAATCAGATCAAGGTTTTGATTTCTTCTCCAATTAATGTTTCATATCAAATAACTGACTAATCATGAGAACAGAAAACAGAATGCAGTCCTCTTCCATTCTTACTCCAAGTGACTAGATTGGAAAGTAATTTTCTGGCTTGCTAGCCCAACAGACAGGTATTTGGTTCATAAAAATTGGAACAATTTACCAGGAGAAACTGGAAGAGCGCCATACAGTTACATACCGGTGGCCACAAGAAGATATAGGTTAAAATTGCCTTGGGCAGAGCAGAGAGTGGAGCCGAGGCTCCCACAGACCTGGATGAATGTCCTCACTGCTCCTAGAAAGCAAGAAGGTTACATCAGCAGCTTCCTGGGGCTGAGAGAGAAGAAGTTTTCACCTCCAGCCCCCTTGCGCTAGCTAGGTGAGAGGGTTCCCCGTTCCTTCTGGTGGCTGTCCTAGATCTCATTCAGAGGAGTGTGGATGTCTTCACATATTCAGCAGGGAGCCTAGGTATGTAATGCAGGGCTGGTTATTTCTGAGGGAGCCGAGATCTTCAATTCATCCCATGTAACAGTCAGCCTAAGTTATTGTCTGGAGTTCTCCATTGACTTCAGAGGAGCCTAGCAAGATTTTTGTTCCCGGCTAAGGTTCCCAGAGTTAGTGCGATGAAGCCAGTCGAAAGTGCCAAAAGTTCAGAATTGCAAGTCTTGATATTGCAACATCTAAAGCCTTTTGTGGACTGATCTGCTGGGGAAATTCTGGTTAGGTAAACGCAGTGGTGTTTTACAATTGACTTTAATGGCCCTAGAAGTCATTTAAAGAATTCTGTACAAAAGCTAATGCTGCTACTCTAGAAGTAGGTATTAACTGCCTTTGCTCCGATAATATTGAGGGATCAAAGCCATTCCTCCTAGGTCTTGCTGTAATGAAAGATGGGTTTTAACCGTTCTTTAAAAGCAGTGAATCTTTTCAATTCTTTTTCTCCTAAAAGCTCTTTCTATCAGATGTATTTCGATAGAGTTAGAACCATGTCCCTGTTTTCTTACTAAATGCTCCTATTTATATGTTAAAAAACCTGGCAGGTTTGCAAGTACTGAAAAAAATCTCAAGGGGACAGCATTTTTTGAAACGGAATGGGATTTAAAGTGAGAAATCATGAATATCCCTTTGGCTGGGTATGACCGCAAATCTTACAGAGATCTGTGACGCGCTCTTATCCTTCAGAGTCCAGCTGGGAGCCGGCAGGTTGTGCCTGTGCATCCCTTTTCTTTCGGCCTCGCTAGAGAAGGAGGTCAGCTCTGGAGCCCAGCTCAGCCCAGCCCAGTGGTGGGGAAGGATGTGGGTGCTCTGGCGCAGGTAGGAGATGGGGCTGGCGCTTGCTTGGTGGCTGTGGTTGCAGCTGAAGAGCAGGCTGTCTGCAGGGGCTCGTAAAACCGGGATCACTTTCCTGAAACTGTGCTACTGTCAGCCTTTTTGGTTTGGTTCTTGATGAAGAGATTCAAGATTGTGGAAACCTCTCTGAGTTCAGCACTAACACACATATCACTAGACATCTGTTTTGGCTTTTGCTGGTTACTTCTCTATTAATACTGACTCTACAGATGCCTTCAGAATACAAGTCACCATATTGCATCACGCATCCTTAATACAGAAAGCAATTATAGCCACTGCCAAGTCAAAAACTTCTGCCTGAGGGAAGATCTTGCAGGCCCAGGGCAAAAAGGTGTTGCTGTGAGGTAGACCAGTGACGGCTTACTCCAGCAATGCCCTGTTATTTGTCTCAGCTCAGTTCACTTCATCTGATCGTGCCTCCATCTTACTTTTTTCCCTAAGTGCCCTTAAACCAATAGATGAAAAGGGTCCCAGGAGCTGAGAAGGGCTGGAAGAACTGCTGTCAGCTGCCATGGGATTTGATCAAGCACTGCAAGGGTTATAGGGTGGTAGGAAGGATGGCATCACTCAAGATACTGGTCCAAATTTATATGCCAGATTGTAAGTCATTGAAGCCCAAGAATATACACAAAGATAGCTCATTATTATACTTAATGGAAGGTTGGTTGTATTGCATCAAATTTCCTTTATGTTACAGAATAGTTGGACAAAGCAGAGTCTTGCCACACCAACAGGCATCATCTAAAAACCTGAAAATACTTCTGTATAAAGAGAGATGGAGGGACCTCAGCTGCTTGATTCAGAAAGCAGATAAAACAGTAAATGTATGAATAGAGTCAATATGGAGTGGGAGATGCACAAAGTAATAAATGTTATAGAAAATCAAGGTCTCCTATTTATTCTTGAGCATAACGCCAAAACAAGGCAATTTGAAATGGAAGTGAAAAGCAGCATATCCTGAATGGTGCATTATTAATTTATGGTATTGATTGATGCATCAAAATGAAGGATTTAGTAAAAATAAAAACAAGAAAACAGCTCTGTATGGAGAATGAGAAGATCTAAGCCCTGATAGACAGCACAGGATGACATAAGCCATAGAAACAAAAGGCAGGCCTCTAATTAATTGGTAGTGTGTTTCTTGTCCCTTCATTTTTGGCAGTGATCTGAACAGGAATCTGAGATGGCCAGGTCATTTCTCTGGCCAGGTGTTGCAATTCTGTGCAGACAGGTTTAGGCATGATTTTGCTAAAATGCTCGGTACGGCTTGTGTGTATCCACATTTCCAGCTAAAATATGTTTGACGTGACTTCGGTTGCATGCACTATGGACAACCTGTTGTCAGAAACAATTGCTTTTCACAGCCTAAGCAATACTGAGGAAACGGAATTTGGCAAGAAACGTACACTCATTCCTGAGGTAACTCCACTGACCTTGCTAGAGCTGCTCCAGAGTTCACTCTGGCCTTGACCTGTTTTTCTGCAGTTCGCGAGACATGCGGCAGGAGAACTGCTGCTGCTTCTGCTGTTCCATCCATCTTTCTTCAAAGTAATAACAAGAGAATTAAAAAGGGTTCAGAGAAGGGTGACAAACACGATTGGAGTGGAGGAAAACTCCCATATCAAGGGAGATTGATAAGGTTGGACTTGTTTCCCTTAGAGATGAGAAAAATAAAAAGGAGACATACAAAAGGAGACAAAATAATAAATAGTCTAGAAAGACTCATCCACACACCTCTTGTGATCTGCTAAAGGACCTTTAGAGGTCCATGACAATGTAATAAAATTAAGATGCTGCTACCTGCCTTTCCCTGCTGGCTGGCTGCACAGTTGGGCTCTCTGCCCTGTGCCTCTTTTGCCTTTTTGGGGTATGAAGGCTGAAAACCATTAATATAAGGAAGGTAGGCCAGGGGCAGCTGTTGTCCCTATTTCCCACTCCTGAAAATAGGGATAGTCATAGAAAGTCACAGAATATTCCAAGCCAGAGGAAAGGGAGATACTTTTCCATGTAATACACAAACATCCATGGAGTCAGACAATAAATAATGTTTGAAGAGATTGTGCTTTGTAACCAGACTTTCCTGGGTTATAAGAGTTGCTGGTAAAGCTGGGTGCGGCTATGCACGCCGGTTTCTCCATTCTGTGAGCCAGGCTGGGTGCCCCAGTGGGTGTCGGTAATTAGAAGGCTACTGCCCTCCCAGCTGGTGGCTGTAAATCTGCCCCTGGTTACTGCTAACAGGTGTGCTGGCGTGTTTTCAACAGCTTACAGCAGTTGGGGTTTAGGGGGAATCCTAATGTGGCACATTCATTATGCCACCTCTACTTAACGTGGGGGATCTCATGATGTGTAATGCCGATCATCTGTCTGTTGTCGGGTGGGATGGACAGGGTGGGATGGACTGTGGCTGCAGCTCCTGGGTCTGCATCTGCCAGCACCAGGGCCACGTGGCCACCCTGAATCCTTAACTAGTAATTGCTTCCCCAATAGGGAAATAGCTCCTACCTTGACTCCAGAAGCAGTTGTTGTCCAGAAGAGAAGCTTTTACAAATAATTTCATTTTAGAGAGGGGTCAGTGTTTTTAAAAGGGGTCCTCCTGTGCTGTTTTAAACTCCATCCTTTGATAGGATTATCATCATCCTGATGATAGGACGAGGGGTAAGGGTTTCAAACTGAACAAGGGTAGATTTAGATTGGATATTAGGAAGAAACTCTTTACTGTGAGGGTGGTGAGGCACTGGAACAAGTTGCCCAGGGAGGCGGGGGCCAGACCGGATGGGGCTTTGAGCAACCTGGTCTAGTGGGAGGTGTCCCTGCCCATGGCAGGGGGGTTGGAACTAGATGGTCTTTAAGGTCCCTTCCAACCCGAACCATTCTATTATTCTATGATTCTTTCTTAGTTACATCTCAGGCCAATCCCTTCCTATGGGTGAGAAGACCACCTAGTACCTTTTTGGACCAGTTGGAGACCAACACAACACCAAAGACATCAAAGTTTGAAAGCCATAAATGGAAACAGGTTAAAATTAGATGACATGTATTGAAATTTTCTAGCAGCTCATCACTTTCACTAAATGAAGGAGTACTCCACATCCTGCCGTTCCCACCTCCACCTTGTGCCTACCCCTGGTGTTTGCCTCGGGCTCTGTTGGGCTGATGTGACTTGCCATGTGGGCAAAAACCTAACATGACAAACCCCAGGAACAGTCATCTGTTGTGATGGCAAGCTGAACCAGCTGATTGCAGCTGAAGACAGTGATGACTGGGTGCTGCTTTTAGTTGAAAGGCACCCAGCTTAGGGTTTGGGGTTGTTTTGTTGTTTTTTTTTCTGCTTGAGATAGTTTAAAATCTTTTATATATCTGTCTTCTACAACTGCTTTGATAAGCAGGTAGGTGATAAGGCATCGTGCGATGCAGCTTCCCCAGCTGCAACTAGTGCAGTTTCCCTGATTAAAATATGCATTGGTCCCAAAGGAGCACACACGGCCCAGAGCAGATTGGCTGGACCCGCTGGCTGGGGCACGCACCCGGGCTGGCAGAGGTCTAGGCTGCTGTTTCTGTGCCAGTGTTTCAATATTATACAGTAAGCCGCTTTTATTTGGATGAGCAATTTGATAATTGATGAAGTGATTATGAATCTCTTGCACTGTTGGCGCCGCTTGCTTTCCAAGAACAAAGTTCGGACTCGCTTGCTCTTTTACAGCTAGAAGTACCCTGTTTCACACTTACAGGGTTATAACACGCAGCTGGGAATCAGGAGACCTGCCCTCCGCTGCTTTCACTGCTGAAGGAAAAGTTCATTTCCCTCAATTGCCTCTCGCTTACCAAGAGCCTGCGCCAGCACGTGGGAAGATGCCCGGCCACTCCCGCGGGATGCGCGGTTCCCTGGGTGGGAGAGGGGATGCACAAAGACAGGCAGCGAACGTGCTTCCCAGGGAACGGCAAGGCTGAAGCGGCTGAAGCTTCGGCCACACCGGGGAGTTCGCTGCCTGACTCAAGCCGTTATCCAGCATCATCTGAGCCGTGAGAGTCGACCGAGGGCATGCACGTACCCCGTGGTCAGTGAGGAAAGCACTGTGTATCTCACAGAGGGATGAAAGTGGGTCATTCGCAGCAGACTGGCAGCAGAAATGGGTAATCAGTTACCACCGTTCAGTTGGTGTCTGGTAACTCTGAGTGATGGCGAGGTATCACAACGCTACGTCCTAAAAACACACCACCTCGTGCCTTTGTATTTCACAGGAAACAACCATCGTAACAGTCTCTGAGGACTCACTCAAACGAGTTCCCTAAGCAGTCGATGATAACACTGGCCTTTCTCAGTAAATTCAATTTCATGTCAGTGTACTTCTTTCTATGAATTTTTCATTTTTTGCTGCACAGCTTCAGCAGCAGCGGGGATGGAGAGTGCCACGTCCTCGCCTTTCGCTCGGTGGTTTGCTCACAGCACACGTTGGCTTTGTAACCCGCCAAACCCCAGAAACGGTAAAAATGCGTCTCTCGTGCTTAGGCTGGGTACTCCGGCTGGTCCCTTACTGCCCAGCAAACACCCACAGGGGTGGCTGCAGGAAGAAACATGGTCATTTGGGAAATGGGAAGGGCCAAGGCAAGTGCTGGGGCATCGGGCCTCACTCGCAGGGACCGAGCCCTGGGGATGGTGGTGGATCCTCACTCCCAGCCTGCTGGGAGATCTGAGTCTCTGGGGCTTTTCTTTTCAACTTCTCTTTCTTCCTTAGAGACTCTTCGAATTCCAGGAGTTTATTCTTGTCTTAATACAAAGGGATTTACACTGATCATTCTTGTTAATAGCTGCTAATGGGAATTTTATTCTTAAATCTCCTGTGTTTTGAAGTACCATTTAGTTTTCAAAGCAAACTCAAATTTGTAAGCATTCGTGGGAAGAAAAAACCTACCAGACTAGCCTCTGCATTGCCTAGCTGATGTTATACAACCTTCTCTGATTAGAGTAAGGGACTCCTTTTTTTCCTCCTGCAGAGAGTCTTTACTTTTAATATCAAAAGGCTCGGCTGCAGCGATTCCCCCAGCCAGACTTCAGCGATGGCTGAGGCTGCAGGTGAGCTCCCTGCAAAAACTGGGGCACCCCCCCACCTTCAAAGCAAAGCAGCTGGAGCTGGATGGGATGCACTCTGCAGGCACATTTCCTTTCATTATTTTTCAAATTCCCTTTACTATAGTATTTTGCTATATTTCTGTTCTATTTTTCTTCTCATTTTTTTCTGACCCAATTAATGTCATTTCACTTGAAATGGTTTGTGCAGTCGTTATAGGGGATTTGGGGAGAGGGCAACTGTAAAGTAGGTGCTGGGATGCTTTATCTGATAGCCCTCTGTGACTGCCCCTCTTTGTGTTCTCCAGGCCTTTGTACATGCTAACCTGACTTAGGTGAGTTTATCTAAGGAATTCAGGGAGTCACATATCTTAGTTTATGGGAGGGTTGGGTGTATTTGGGATGCTTATGTGAAAATTGAGTGTATATGTGGCCAAAAAAAATAGTGAAATAGAAGACTATGTAAAGGAATTGCCTTTCTAACACCCAGGCAAAAATAACAGGTTGTGTAACCTAAAGCACAAAGGATGACCCTTCTGATGACTGAGTGCAGGAATGATTATTTAGGCCCCAAGTATCAGGTTGCCAAGTTTTTTCGATTTTAATGTATGGGAAGAAGTGAAAGATCATTTACAAAGTCAAGTGTAAAAGTAATAGTGTCATGCAAAATGGCGATATTTTTTCAGGTGAACTTCTGAAATTTAGTATTATTATATTTTATTTTCTTTTAAAGCTATAATTAAGAATAGATAATCTTTTCCATCCTAACCTCTGTCTTACATTTATTGAGCTGATGTCTTGCGTATTTGTTCTTTTTTAGAATAAAAGTCACTTGCTCTTAGATTGAGCAAAATTTTTTCAATATGTCTTCAGTAGGAAAATGATAGAAAACATGGCATAATCCTCTCCATACCTTGTAAGGTTTTCCCAACTTGAAAAGTTCCTAAGCCACTCTTCAGAGTATGGATGCAAAGGTTAATTTCTAATGACATCTGGCATATTATTTTTATAATGGCATTAGAAAACTGCCCTGCATTGCTGCAAGTGAGGAGGGACGGCTATTTACCACTCCTGCCGTACGTACCAGCCAGTCTCTAGAAATGCATCTGACCAAAACAAAAGATGAAAGACAAGTGTAAAAATCTGTATTTGTATTTTATTAACATTCAAAGTGGGTTGCCTTTTCATGTTAATAGGCTTTTAATGATTTTGCATGGGAAAATGTCCTGTTTAAAGAAAGAGGGAACAGCTGATAAGTTCAAATACAGGAAAAATAATTCAACGTAACTCGTGTAGCATGGCAGCATATTGAAATTTATAATGTAACTTGTGCTGCCTCAGTTGTGAAATGCCCTCATCTTTATTCCACTCCATACAGTTTAGTAGCCAGCTGAAAGACTGTTGCTAATAACTGTTTATCTTTAGTACCTTCGCTAACAGCGTTATTTTGCAGCCCATTTTCAACACACGCTGCATTTTAGAAGTAGACCCTGTATTCAATCACACCATAACGGCCTCTATCCCAGACGGCAGAAATAAGCTGTTTAAATAAATTCATTATTGCCTTTGTGAATGCTTATATGGGCCACCCCGAGATTTCTAGCTTGTAGGACGATGGGACTGGATTGCTGAAGCCGCTTACCCACCATTAACAGCAGCGGTGGGGACGCCGGTGGAGGGGGGTTTCTTCATGTACCCCCTTGCCGCCACCATCAGGACCTGCCCCAGCGTCATTAGCGCTGCATCATTTGGGAACACGCTGATGGCTGACGGCAGGTTTGCCTCTGACGTATAGGCAATTCTGAACTTTGTTAAAGCTGCCTTTCACTTAAGCTAAAGGGAGGAAGAATTGAGAGCCGAGGGGGGGCTAAATTCACTAAAAAGGAAGCACCTAAAATCAGAAGCACAATAGATAAATGAGCGCAGAAAAAATAATTCGCTTGCTGCCTTGCTGCTGTTTGCCCTGTCTTTTGAAAGCGCAGTGAAACTCCATTTCTGTGCCTTTAGATGAAGAGCAGAGTGGGATGTGACTTATGGGCCTCACCTTACATGAGGAGGAATTGCTCTCCTAATCCATCAGACAGGTAAATTGCATCGCATTTAGCCAGTAAAAGGTGGATATTAGAGGAAACAGCCCATTAAATTACCATTTACTAGTCTTAGAGAGATGTTTCTGAAGAAATAGATCACAAAGGTGTGAGAGAACAGCCAAGTCCCTCATCAGCTCCCGGTTTTCAGTTTGGAAGAAAGACGGTGGCACCTGGCTCTGGATGAGTCACAACAGCTTAGAGTAAGTCCCTTTAAAATCTTCTTATTCATTACTGCACAGGCGAGAGACAGGTGTGCTACACGTGCCGTGTGTTACATCCAAGTGGTATCTTGGGTGCTGTAGGGGACCTTTCCAAAATGCCTATTGGTAAGTGGGGTTAGACCCAAGGGCAGAGGAGGGGCTGCCTCCACCCCAGGACATGCAAGTGCACATGCTCTCAGCCATCCCCTCACCAGCCCTGGAAGTAAAGTGGGTTTATTACTCCTATTTTGGGTTTTGCCAGTGTTTCAAACCCTAGCAGAGGCTGGGTGAGGTGGTGGGGCCATTGCCCAGCTGGGCTTGCGGGGAGGACGGAGCCAGGCTGGCAGTGGGGGTCTGCCTTCACACCCAAGAGGTCTTGGTCCTGAGAGCGCCCTGGTCCTCTGGTCTGCTCTGCCTCTCCCCAGCCCCTTCGGGAACCACTTAGCTCTTTAGCACAGCAGAAGACTAATCAAGCATCGGCACTGACCACTTTTCCAGCTGTAGGAAGAAAAAAAACAAACCCTAAGTTTGGATTCTGGTTTGGGGACTCAACATCAGGCTGCCTCTTCCAGATGAAGTTGCATGCTGTGGAGCTGATGGCTGCTGCAGGAGAGGGTGTTGTGTGTGAAGTCCTGTCTCTCAGAAATCTCACCTTCTCAAAAGGAAAAAAGTTGTTCGTTTTTGTTTTTTTTTCTTTGTCGCCTTTCTTCCACTCTGCTCCCACCAACAGATTTTTGCTCAGGGTTTCCCTTTTGACGAACTGGCATTTTTTTCTTGAAGTGAAATAGGTTTTGTTGAAATATTCCCAGTCAGCTGTATCCAGGATGATAGAAAAACTTCCCAGAGAGACAGTCCTGGTAGCAAACAGCTTGCAAACATGGCTCTCGGGACTGGAACAAGTCCTTCAGAAAAGGGTCAGGGGTGCTGAAGATATGGTGGGAGAGCAGAGGGGAGGTAACCCAAGGGCTGGATGTCAGGTGGTAAAAAAAAAAAAAAAAGAAAAGAATAAAATTGAACACTTTGGATGGCAATATCTCATAGAGACAAAATCCAGCTGCTGGAGCCTTCCCTTTCCACTTTTCCTCATTTAAAAATGCAAGTTGGAGTGGGAGCTGGCAGCCCACTCCCTCTTGCAGGTCCCCATGCTGCTGGTCCCCATGGTAGGACCACGCTTGGCCCTGTGGCTTCCCAAAGCAGTGAGAACACTTGTTCTAGTAGTAGTAAAACTCGTCTGGTTTTACAATGAAG
The DNA here is from genome assembly GCA_013398915.1 of Dromas ardeola. Taxonomy (NCBI): domain Eukaryota; kingdom Metazoa; phylum Chordata; class Aves; order Charadriiformes; family Dromadidae; genus Dromas; species Dromas ardeola. Next base: position 147,259 of record VYZM01018145.1, read on the forward strand.
CCGCCAGGATTTAAAAGAAATCCAGTCTTTAAAAAGCAACGCAAATCAGTACTTCATTTCATGCAGTACCGTACATCTCATTTTATATCTAAGCTAAAATATCAGTAACAAATGTAAACTATATATCAGAAAATATTGCATAGCTTTAGAACTGAAGTAAATATCCAAGTTGGGTTTTTTGGTTTTTTTTTTGGTTGTTTTTTTTTTTAATTGCAACATTCTTTGTGAATTGTGCTTTTTCCTAATTTACGATCCTGCAAATTTGTTCAGACGCCTTTGGTACATACCTGAGATCCAGATCCATAAAGCATTCGGATGCCTTACCTAAAAATTCCTCTAACACTTAAGTTTACAAGTTTACAAGTTTGAATCTTAAAAACCACTTAACATTTGTGTAGCTTTATTACTGATTGATACAAAAGTGATGGAACTTTTTTCACCCTTCTGCAAGTTATAAAAAAAACATAAAAAGCACTGATCGGGTTTTCATCAAGCCTCCCAGCAAGGATAAAAACCAAACACACTTGACAGATACAGTGAAAATCAGCCAAAAAGAGAAACGAAAACAATTTTAAAATTGACTCTGTTTGACAACTAAAATTTTCAGTCCTAGCCAGTGTCAGCTTTCGGGCTATAGATTGTCTCAAAGCATATGTTAATGTCACTGAGAGGAAAGGATCACATAAAATCTGGATTTTTTTTATTTCAGTCAAATTGCATGACAAAGCTATGAAAATTTAGGCTTCTGGTGTTACCTACTCTATGTTATAGAGTTAGATGCATTTTAGCAGAGATACTCCAGTCTTATGGCTTTGTAGAATTATGTTCATTTTCATACTGTGAGATCTATAGATCAATATGAACATATACATATAAATATATATATTCGCTTATTCACACACTTTCTATGGAGTGAATATCTTTCATTCTGTTTCATGTCATCACTAAGCTGATGAATATGAATTGAATCTGTTAATGCAAAATACATTATTTTTTCTATTAACAGAAAGGTTCCTGGCTAAAATATGGTGTTTCTGGTCCAAGCTGGGAGGAAAGAGGAGGAGGAGGAGGGAAAAGAGGAGCAGGGAGGAACATTTCTCCTTTTCCCCCCACAGTGGGCGAGTGTCGGGGGCCCTTCCTGGGATGCTGAAGACCTTAATCCAAATCAGACCTCCCTGGCTTCAAACTTGGCAGGATGGTAGCTGGGATGAGAGTTAGTTGGGAAGGTCTCTCTGAGTTTCTTCTAATTAAATAATTTTATACTGTCATTTTAGATAATTGCACATTAGCATAGGGACCTCAATCTACTTTTCCCAAATCCCAGGTGAAAATGCTTTACTGCAGCCTTTTCCAGGCTTTTAAATCTGTTTGTGGAAAACTTCCCAAGGTCTTGTGTTTGCCTTGAGTTATGGAATACAAAAAAGTTTGGACTGTTAGAAACTCCCCGGGGAGGGAAAATATTTCCCTTTCAGCTCTAGTAAAAAAAGAAAAGAAAAAAATTTCTTTTCTTTTTTACTCAGTTAATGTAGCTAAGAGATTGATAATTCATTCCTGAAAGTTGTCTTTTCGTGGAGCAATTGATGTACAAATGTTAGCAGATTAAACAAGCTGTTCTCTCTGTATTGGAAAGTGCTGCAGACAGCAGGCCTGTAAATAGATTGAAAAGAAAAAAATGCTGGGAAATGCTTGCCATGAAATTAATTATGTGTTTAAAAAGGAGGAGCTGATTTCTCTAAAACCAAGAGTGCTTTTTAATCTTCCAGAGTGGTTCAGAGATTCAGTCCTCAAGTGGAAGAAGTCCTAGAGACCAACTCTAATGTGTTGGTAAGCAAAGGACACGGACCAGTGACTAAGAAGGCAATATGTGTTTTATAAATACATAGAGACAGCTTCATCTCTGTAATGTATTCATCATGCAGCAGTAAAAGCACTTTGGCCCTATGTCTTGAGGAGCATTCAAGTGTTACTGTGATTGCAGTGCATTGCATGTCCTGCTTGGTGTTACTGCACGCTCACTGTATCTTTTGGGCTTGTAATTGGGATGTGTTGGGGGGTGTTTCTTTATACTTAAATAATCACGAGCCAGATTTTCAAGGAGTGTCAATATGTCTGGCTGCAATGGAGTCAATGGGACCAAACTCCTTTATACCAGTTAAGGATCTGGTCCTGTGTGTTTAAAAAGAGCCTAATGAGGGAAGGACCCATCTGCCTACTGAGAGGTTTCATGACCTACTTGGGCTGCTCTCCTCTTTGTTGTTTGGCGAGGCTCCGCTGGGCTTCTGCTTCTTCATCTCCTTGGTCTCCCCTGAATCGCTCAGAAAAGCAAATTCCGCCAGAGAGAAAGACGGCTGCTTCTGCATATATTAATAATACGCAGTTCTATAAATGATTAATAAAAGATACCACTGACTTTGAGTTATGGTGTAGTAATTCACACTTAGCTGTTTAGGTGGCTCTCAGCCTTCATCCCCGCGTTGCACAAGGCACTCGGGATGAATGATTACCCTGTCATGCGGGCTGTTGTTTCTAGTTGCTTAAATTGAGCACTGCACATATTGGACGGGATCATACCTCTGACTATGGCACGCCAGAGAGACTTCGTCCACCGCATGGATGGTTAAAATCAAAATGATCAATTTTTCAAATCGCTTAATGATACATCTGTGGGAGCGCCGTTAGCCATAGACTGCAAGGCTCTGTCCTTCCGCATGCTGGGGATCTAGAGCTGGTCCAAAGAGGTATTTAAACTTGTGACCATCACACGTGCAGAGATTTCGGTGGATCCTATGAAGTGCTTAGTGCAGACTGAGGTCCTGCTGCTCCTCCAGTGATGGATGAGGTCACGTTGTCTTTTTCCAGCTGTTCGCTCCCACAAGAAGTCACTGCACTTTCTGCTGTGCCTCTCTGTTGTCTGTAATGTTTGTGTCTGTGTGAGATCTATCCCTAAAAAGGAAACACTTCATTTTTAAAAATCTTTGCAAAGATGACATTGTGTTAAAAAAAAAAAAAGAAAAATAGAAAACTGAGAAGCTGGAGGCTTAGTAAATTGAATTATCCACGTGTGATAGAGAACAGAAGCAGAAATACAACCTTGCCTGGTCACCTGCAGACAACTGAGACAGTTTCTGTTTACCTCCAGGTGATTCACCACATCCCAATGTCAATCAAAATGGATCAGAAGGATCACACCTGAAAAGTGCCAGTTTTTCTCTGTTAAATACTAAGGGATCCTAAGGTGGATTGCTTAGATAAAGTTGTCTATGCTCCAGAGCCCTAAAACTTGGGGAGGTGAAGCTTAGCCTTTAAATCCCTGTTTTCCCCATCCTCTATCACATTCTGTTGGGGTGACAGTACACAGGAGATGTTTTATATGCTGTCTCTTTAGCACAGGTGAGTGAAAGGCCACAGTCGTCACTAACATCCTGTTCATAAAATAATATTCAGTGTTAAAATGCTGTAATAAAAAAGTGACTCTGCTGATGTGGGGCTTGTAGGGGTGTAAAACTCCCACAGAAAACTTGTCCCTGATGAATGTCTGCAAATGGGAGGTGGAAAACCTGGTTGGGTCGTCCCAGATGGAAGGATAAACGCCAAAGTATTTAGATCCACAACTGAAACCTCTTCAGGAGGGAGGCTTCAGGAAAGAGTTTGGTGCCTTTGTGCTGGTTTCTGAGTGAAACAAACCTTTCAGGGGAAACAATGCTAATAGAGTCATCGCTTTGGCACATGAGCCCTGCTGGAAAGAAAGTCTGTTAATCCCCTCTATAGTCTCTCTATTTATACCCTTAGGCTGCACATAAACTGGCCAAGTACAAGAACAAAGGCAGACTAGAAATATCTCCTGTGACTGTTGTTCTCATGAGCTATTATCCCCTTTATTAAGGATCAGGCTAAGAACAACCTCTGTTAAGGACAATGTTCTGCGAAGAAATGTGATTATCATGCTGATTTAGGTGAAACTTGGCCCTGTGGCTTGCCTCTCCCTCTGCCCTCACTGCCCATTTTTCTTATTGTGCTTTTAAGTGGTGGTGCCATCAGCCACGCTGGAGGAATGCCCCGACCCCAGCCGTGTCTCTTGCTCGGGGAGCAAGCCTGGGGGTGGCTGGGTTTGCACTTGTACCAAGATGAGTATCAGCCTGGAAGTACAGACCGTTTTCTCAACCATTACTTTAAGACATTCAGTAATATGATTTTTGTAATAAAAAGGGAAAAAAATGTCTTGGACTACGTACTTATGTATCACCTTAGAGATGGGATCTTCTAGAGAAGGGCAAGGATTGGGACTGTTGACCAGATCACTGGTGTTCTTTCTTGTTTCTTTACTTACAATCATTCTAGAAATTGATGTATTTGATACTCCATGTTTCTTTAATATATCGGAAGCTCATTAATAATTGCAGTTATCTTCTCTGCAGTTTTTATTTCATGAAAATAAAAATCCATGTCAACATCCTGTTTCACCATGACTGAATGGAGATGCACCTTCTTGCCCTGGAAGGCTGTACAGCACAGGTTCCTTTGTGTCAGTCAAATCCAAAGAGGAAAATGGGCCAAAGATGGCTTTTCTGATCTTTCTGCAAAGTGCATTTCCAGAGGCTTTTGGAGAACCTCATTCTTCATGGAAACGCACCATCAACTGGGAAGAAGCTTTGGAAACGTAGAGTGCAAACAACTCCAGTGGTTTTGCTAGACAAAAAGGAGAGAGGGAAACTCATCATACTTGGCTGTACTGAACATGAGATTTCCTCTTTGGAAAGCTGTTTGTCTGCATCAAGAATAGCTGTGATGTACCTTAGGTTCCTGCAGTCAGTATTGTTGAAAAGATTTGATTAGATTTATCTGTAACAGTTTTACAAACTGTGAGCAAACGTAACATTTCCATTCACATATTAGAAGTATAATTGAGGATTAATCATTAGGTAACATGGATTTAAGGAGTCTATGAACTGAATGATGGAGATTCCTGAAGTAAAGTAGTAAATTACTTTTTCAGACTATGTGGTTACAATTTTCTAACCCTTCCAATATTGGATAATCAAAAATTTTATCTACAGGATACCCTGACCTTTCAAGTCATAATCCCATTTAAGGCCAGACAACAGGAATAAATGAAATCAATTCAAAGAGCAACATACTAATTTGTGGGATATTTTGTATTTGTTGAGCTATGATACTCATTTGTGAAATGAAAGCAAGCTACTGTAATAACAGCTTAATTATAGATAGGCCAGATGAGGGTGTTGGTATTTGAAGACAGAGGATGTTTATATTTAAAGAGATGAAACTCCTGTCACAGTGGAAAGATAAAACAAACAAAAAAAAAAGAGATAAAGAGTGGTGAGTGTTTAGGCTTATGTCTGAGGCTGGTTGGGGCCAGATGTTGGACTTAGATGTGGTGGTGGAGGATTCTTACAAGCATGCTGCTGCTGAGAGAGCCCACCAGTGTGGGGCAGAGAAGAACTGCCCTGATGCCATTTTGACCATAAACTACAAAGTGCAAGTATAGTCAGTCCTTTTTCTTTGCGAGATGAAGTGAAAAGCAGAAGCAACAGGAGAAAGCAAAGTCTGGGAATTTTTGCACACATGTGACTCATTCTGTGATTTCAAAGTGGGTGAGTTGAGTATTTCTAATTTTTGTAAAAACAAGACAAATCAGAGTTTGTTTATAAGGTCATGTGTGCACAAATCAGGCAATCCTGAATCTGGAGGAGGGAAAAGCAACCCATCTCAGAAGGTTGAAGCATCTTACTCCTGGGTGAAGAAGAGGGAAGTCGGAGAGTCTATTGTCCACCATGCTGAAGATTGTCTCTTTGGGCTTGACTGTCAGAATCCACAGCTTGTCTCTGCCCCATACATCAGGAATGATCTCCTGGGAGAGGGTTGCACAGAGCCACTAACACACACGTAGGAGCTACAGTAGCAAATATGGCAGGAGGACCACTGGGAATGTCTTGACTGGTTATTGTTAAGAATTTCTTTCTCTATTAAAAAAGGTCTATTTAAATATTTTATAGGTTTTTCTTTTCCTGAGAATTCAGCTTTAGTTGAAGAGAGCTATCTGGAAAATGGAAGTGATCTTCCTGAGCCAGCCGTTGGCCAGCATTGTGAGTGTCTCTTTGAGAAGCCACTTCTGAGAACAAGCCTTGCTCCTTCGCAGGTCCTCCAGCGTCTTCCTGGCCAAGCCTTGGTGGATGCTCAGCTTCTTCAGGGAATTTGAATTCACCCCCCTTTCCTTCTGGCCTCAGCTCTGCATTTTGAAGATTTGTACTCACAAATTAAGACGTCACATATTGCTCCCTCCTGCTCTAACAAAGACCAGATTTAATATTAATCTTTGTTTACTCAACCATAGAAGTTGCATTCAGTCTAAGATCTTTTAAATTTAATACTGATGAATTGAGCACTTTCTTAATGTATGTTCACATTCTATCTTAGTCTGTTACATATGTGCAGTACAAATATGATGCATTTGCTTTGTAAACACACAAATAAAGACAAGGAAAAAAAAAGGCCTTTGCAAGCCAAGTTACTTTTCTGTGAAGAAATGGAGCTGTGAGAGCTGCAGTTCTTCCTGTGCAAGGCTGAGGATGACTCTGCTGAACTAATACATCATTACCCCTGAAAGGACAGGTCTGATCCCCCAGCTTCTGGCTGTGTGCTCTCTCGCCACTTGTGCTGGTTCTAGAGCTGGCTGGATCTGTAACGAGTTGGTTTCACTTGCTAATCCAGAATATAACTGAATAGATAAAAATGGAGGCAATTTTCTGCTGGGTTGGCGAGTTGAGTCATCTTCAAAAAGGGCCTGAGGAATGCTGTGCAGAAGTGCACGGTGAAGGCTGATGGAAAGGGGGAGCGAGGACCCTTTTGGTAGCAGAGATCTGTTAGACCCACTCAGCTGCGTCTTCCATCCCAACCCAGGATGTGGGTCCATGAGAGTTTAAAGCAATACAAATGGGCGCTGCTGTCGGGTTCTACTGTGCGTGACGTGATGCTCTGCTTTTTCCTTGCACCAGCAATAGTGTCCCTCTGGCCCCGCGGTGAACTGGTTCACTGTGCTAGAAGGGCAGAAAAATATTTAGTAGTTGTATTGTTTTAGTTAGGTCTCTCCCAGTTTTGCATCCTGAGCTGGTTCTCCAGGCTGCCAAATGAACACAAGCGATAGCAGAGAAATGTGCGGGAAAGTTTTCTTGGGGACACAGGAGGTGGTTGAACTACGACAAAGGTGGCTTAGGTTAGTTGAAACTGTGAGCTGCAGTTCTACAACATATTTGTTTTCTGCATTTCTGTTTCCACTTTGCTTGGATGAATTTTGGAAGCACAGTTACATTTTCTGACTGATTTTTCAGCTGTACAAAGCCATATATATACAATGGACCTAACTCTGATACGTGGTTTGCAAAAAACTCTGCTTGCCCACGGGATGCTGAGAGGAGCCTAGAAGAAGGAGAATCTATCTAAAGAACAAAGGTCCATTAATAATTTTAATAAGATCGTACACAGACATGAAAAACAAAACCAAAATCGCCAACTCATGTTCACTCCTCAAAAATGTCCACAGCTGATGAGCTAAAAAAATCAGCAAATAACTTACCTTTGACTCTGATAAGGCTAAACCGGGTTGTAAAAAATGGATGGACTGGTGGATCCAGGGCCATCCATACGTCAAGTACAGTGGTGAGAAAAAGTTCCAGCACCGTTCCCATATGTACTGTAGATCATACTTTAACTGCTTGCAACTTTGGGCATCCTTCTCCTAGTAAGGCCCCCGTACTTGATTGAGTTTGTAGTGTGGGTGATACCTCGGTGAGCGATGCACACCTTCTGCGTGCCCGGGACTGCTAAAGGCCGTTGGAGAACTTGAGCAGTCATTGTCTTTGATTTAGTAGCAAAACCTGTTTTCATTACTTGGTCTCAAGTCCTGAGGACAGCCCAAATCCTCCAGCACTGGCGCCTTCAATAAGACATTGTTTGTTCTGCCGCGGCTGTCAATAAGATGTCATTACTTCAGCTGCAAGATAAGAAAGGATTTGTTAATGGCTCCTGTTGGGAGATGGTGACATTTTTTTCCCCTTATAGATCACTGGGGAAAAAATATGGGAGCAAGCTGGCAAGGAAAGAAAATCGGTTCACCTTATTTTTTGTATTTATTCCTCCCAGTTAAAGCTTTAAGTTATGGAGCGCACAAATGCAGCCTTTTTCTTTTATTTGTAGTCATGTGTGAAAAGAGTGATATAATATGCAATATGCATATCGCATATACCTTTTTAAGAGAAAAAAAAAAGATACTTTAGCATCTCTTTAAAAGCAAACTGCTGTGAGCTGTAACAGTCTATAACCTAACATCAACTGAAGTACAGTACTCCTCAAGAGGCAGATCAGTTTTTTGCCTTTCCCAGATCTAAGCAAGCAGTTACTAATTAACAGCAGATATGGCAAAAATTTTTGCTTTGGCACAGCTGTCAGCGCCGTAACCCAGGGGCTGCGCGGCTGGGGATGGAGCTGCTCTCGCCCTTGCCCAGCGACCTCTGCCCCTGGCCAAAACCTCCTGCAAATAGCCCTGCCTGGTGTCGCCTCTGCCCTCAGCTGCAGAGCAGGCTCCTGCAGGCTGCCCATCACAAAAATCCCTGGTCATCCTGGGGTTTGCAGAGACCAGGTGACATTTTGGCAATATTCAGAAATAACGATGCCACATTCTTCGCAAAACCGCCTCTAAGACAACGGTTAAGGGCCCGATTCTGCCAATTTTTAGCCGCCTGTATAATCTTCTATGTCGTTAAAGTTATGAGCACCCAGAGGGCATGTCTCAACTTGAAAATTCTCCTGGCTTCAGGTGAAGCTTGAGCTCAAGGCACAATAGCTACCCTTGAATAGGGATATTCAGAGGACCCAGACCAGATGCCAAGACCAGCCCAGGCGGTTTCAGTTGTGCAGGGGACTCTTAAAGGCACAGCCGGCACAGCTGGATAACCAGCTCAGGCAGGCAGGCAAGTCCCTTTTTTTTCAACTCATTAAAATAATCAGAGTGCACCTGATTGCATTTTGGTAGATTTCTGGGGCTGGAGCCTGCCTTGCTGCTGGGCTGCCTCTCCCACTGCCCCGTCCCACAGCTGCACAAAGAGAGGGGTTGGCAGGAGGAGGCAGAGCCCTGCCTGCTTGTGCTGGCACAGCCGCCAAAATATTTGTATAGGACAAATCACCTTAACGCCTGGCTCACCTCTTGGGAGCCAGGCTGATCTGAGCTCCCTAAAACCCAAGAACGTGAAAAATCCATTGACCCTTGGTGGAGGCTGAATGCCAGGCTGGGGGTATCGGTCGCTATTTCCACTGGCTTGCCAGGCTCCGGCAAGCGAAGACCCCGCAGTGCCCTTGCCACAGAGGCTTACGTGTAACTCTGCTCAGGCTGAGCAGCCAGACCGGTTTAGAAAATGACTGCATGAATGAGCACAATACGGCTGTAACAGGAGACCGAATGGGATCCCAGAGAATGGGGCGGTAAGGTGATAGCTGCAGGTGGCTGTGACTCCCAGCATGGCTTATTTAGCCACTTGTTGTGTGACATCCACCCAGAAGCTGAGAAATGACGTGAGAGGCTTACGTGAATACCACAAGAAGCTAAAAAAGAAATAATCCCTGATATTGTATCAATGCTATCAGAGTTGGCTGTAATTTCCCTCATGTTGGACAATTTAAGAATTTGAGTATCTTTTTTTTTTCCCTACAATCTCTCTCTTCGTACGCCAGAGGTGGCTTTTTGGTGCTCTGGACTGTGCTTCCTGCACCATGGAACACAGTGGGATATTCTCCGTGGTCTGTGTCGCATGCTTTATCTTCATTTTCTTTCTCTTCAGCATTTAGGAGATTACCATAGCCTATATATTTATAGAGAATAATATATTCTGATACAATTGGATGGGAGACTTTTTTTCTTAACTGGAAAAGAGCATCGTGCGGTGTGAGGCAGGCCAGGAGTTACATTCTTTAGAGTTGGCAGAATACCCATCAGTGTGTGCGTGCGTGTGTGTGTGTGTGTGTGCTTGAAAGCGGGTAGAGGATATGTGTTCACATGTGCACTTCCATACCCTGTGCTAGGACTGCCTGGAATAACCAGAGAATTGATGAATCCATTCTCAAAGCAAGAGAATTGATTAAATTTCTTTGCATCATTGCTGACGGATAAACTATAACTTTGATCACAGCGATTAGCATTGCTTTTACAGGATCGTTGTATCAGAAAATGAAATAAAAATTGTAGAAAGCAACTTTAAAAGGCTCTTGTTTTGATGCACTTCCAGCTTGCAAATAAAGAACACTTTCTTCAACTTTCCTGGAAAGAATTTGTCACTATTATCAGGCTATTAAGATACATTATTTTCTTAAGAGGAAAGTATTGCCCCAAGCCACGTGGAGATTATTTATGATTAACTACAAGCATATCTGTGCTGGTTTTGACTGGGATAGAGTTAATTTTCTTCATAGTAACTAGTATGGGGCTATATTTTGGATTCCTGCTGAAAACAGTGTTGATAATATAGAGATGTTTTAGTTACTGCTGAGCAGTGCTTACACAGAGTCAAGGCCTTTTCTGTTGCTCACACCAGCCAGTAGGCTGGGGGGGCACAAGAAGTTGGGAGGGGACACAGCTGGGACAGCTGACCCCAACTGACCTATGGCTATTCCATACTGTATGAGGTCATGCTCAGTGTACAAAGCTGGGGGAAGAAGAAGGAAGCGGGGAGATGTTCGGAGTGATGGTGTTTGTCTTCCCAAGTAGCCGTTACGCATGATGGAGCCCTGATTTCCTGGAGATGGCTGAACACCTGCCTGCTGGTGGGAAGCAGTGAATCAATTCCTTATTTTTCTTTGCTTGCATGCACGGCTTTTGCTTTACTTACTAAACTGTCTTTATCTCAACTCATGAGTTTTCTCACTTTTACTCTTCCAATTCTGTTCCCCATCCTGCCATGGTGGGTGTGAGCTAGTGGCTGCGTGGGGCTTAGTTGCCAGCTGGGGTTAAACCACAATATCTTCTCAGTGTTTTGTGTACCTGTTACTGATCCATGGTTGAAGTCCATATAAATGCAAATCAAAATGAAGCTCACAGCCACCAGCGCTGCTCCCCTACAGAGGAAATGCAGCCTTATTTAGTAGACTGGAAATGACAGGTGGGTATACCAGAGAAAAATATAGACTTGGTGTGAATTGCTGATACCTTTGCCGATACCTCTGGTGATGTGCAGGTGGAGGCGAGGTGGGGTGTACCAGGTGGGGCAGAGCACAGCTTGCCTCCACCTGGCACATACTGGCTATCCAAAATAAGCACAATTAGTCCGCTCTGTGACAGAAAGAATTAGAACTAAGCAGGCATCACCAGAAGTAATATGCTACTTTGGCTATTTGTGTATTAGGTTGAAAAATGCTAAACCCTGTTCTTTGAAGGGTTTTAAATGCATCGGTCAATTTAAAAACACACTGTCCTCATACAGATTTGGCCTATGATGGTACTGTATCCTTCTGCTTGTAGGACAATAACCCGTATTATGCTTCATCATGAAGTTTTTTTTGTTCTTGCTCTGAGAAAGCCAAATCGATGACAGAGCATCAGAACAGCTTGGGTATGGGCATCTGTATGACACATGGCCCTTAGTCGGCAGAAAGCAGGTTGGAAGTGGTAGTACTTCCGCTTCCACAACTATCATAAAGCTCCTGAAAGCAGATCTTGGGAATCCCTAAGGGAAATAAAACCAACGCACCTCAATGCAAAGAAGGTCTCTGTTTAAAATTACTCTCTGACCTTCCTGTTCTCTAAGTCTTAGAAAAGAATTTCCTCGAAGTAGAGAGGAAGGGTCAGAGCAGAAGCTCGTGGCTGGACGAGCTGGGAGAGCTCATCCAAACTGATGGCTGGATGTCAGGGAGAGACAGAGAGAGCGGACTGCCCAGAGGTGGGAGCATCACAGACTCGATCCAGATGAAGAAATAAATGATGACTTTGAAACATAACACAGGGTTTATCATGACAGAAGTGAAAGGGTATAAAGACTAAAACTGTTTATTTGTACGAGAACATAATGGTCCTTGTCATCGACTTGGTGTTGAAAGGAATGACTTCCATCTAGAGGATGCAGAAAAAACAGGAGATAAATTTCAGTACGAGTAACAGTTTAATGGAAAAAGATTGAAAAAGAGGAGGAATATGGAAATAAGGCAGGGATGACATTGTAAGAATTTAAATGTGACATTTGGCAGCAGCAGTATCGTTCATGGAAAAACAAACAATGCTAATCAACATCAGATGTATTGTTATTTTAAAATAGACTTTATTTATTGACAATAAATATACAATCTTAATATCCAGAAACTAATAGCAAACATTCTTAGAAAAAATACAAAAAAATACATTCTTACATTCTGAATTTTATCAACATACACAGAGTCTAAAACAGTGGCGACGGTTCTGTAATTTATGGTGCTTGTTAAGGCAATGAAATAGTCATCGGTCCAAATTCATCCTGACTTCAACAGATCTGTATAAAGTGAGAGTCTGGCCTACATATCAAGTGTAAATAAGAGTAAAATTGATTCATAATTTAAAACAAATGTTAATTTTCCCTTCAAGCAGAGGTTTAAATATTATTAAAGTGACCTAGCCTAAAAAAAAAAAAAAGAAGTTACAAATACTCATGTTGGCAACGGCCCCCCCAGCATTTTGTTCTGATGTCTGTGCAGAGCTCCCTGTGAACACGCAGAGCACATTTCAGCCGTTGGAGGTAGAGGCTACAGAAACCGCACAGCTCAAATAAAACTATTAAGACGCAGTTATTAGGCACTCTGTTGGTTTTCCCGTTCTTTCTCTCTCATTCAGAACTGTGCTGTGAATAACACTGTGCATATGGCAAGCTGAACTGAATTCCTGATATGATGTCTTCTGAAATGAAATGTTACAGCTACATTAGCACAGAGCGTGGCGCTTCAGAAGCAAATCACTAGAGCAAAAAGTAGATGTTGACTAGGTGATGCCCACACAGTACTCACCGCTCCCTTCAGCCTAGCTCTGGTTTTAGGTCTCTGGACTAAGGGCCTGCCAGAGACCATTAAGTGCATATCTAAAACCTGCCTTTTGGTTCAGTTTAAACCAAGAGGAATCCAGTCCACGTGCCCCGAGACCGGTCTGTGATGGGAAGCACTGCCCAGAAAGCGGGGACAAGTGGAAGACTAGTTTCAAAAGCACACTCCTGATCTGAACAAAAATGGTAATGTAGAAATGCACCCAAAGCTGATGAGGATTTTATTATGGGAGGAGCCCAAATCATAGATACATACGCTTTGCTGATGCAGCACGTTTTTTAAATCATTATTTTAAAGTCAGGAATGTAAACTCTCGATGACACTCAGGGCCAAATCCTCCTTTAGGAAATGCTGCCAACTGATGTAAAAAGGGGTAAATGAGAGAGGCCACAGGAACCAAACAAGGAGCAGAAGGCACTCCTGAAAATCAGCCTCAAGCTCTGCCTCTGCTCACAGTGTGACCCCAGGCAAGGCACTCAATTCTTTTGTTTCCTAGTCTCTTTACCTCTCAAAGAGGGCAATAAATGCTTTCTTAAGACCAAATAATTACCTGAAATGGTCCATTTGGTGCTGCACTTTTTTTTTCCTTTATCACAGGATGTCTCCTTGCCTGCCCCAGCCCTCCAATACCGCACCTGAAAAGGTATTTAAGGCACACTGGTGCTGTGATCACTGATGGGGGTATGAAAACGGCATCTCTCAGCTGAACACAACTGCAGACCAGGAAGGGCCAGTTCAAAGCTAAAATCAAAAGCTCCAAGTCTGAAAGGACCTGACTGGCCTTTCTAACCAAACTCATTTTGCATAGGGAAGTCCTGAGTACTTCACTAAAATTGTTCCATGAAACAGGTTTTTGGACAAATTTTGTTTTAAACATAAGTTTGGTATGCAGTGACCGGACCAGAGCCAATGTGTACAAACTGAAATACAGGAGGTTCCCTCTGAACACCAAGAAACTCTGTGAGGGTGACCAAGCACTGGCACGGGTTGCCCAGGGAAGTTGTGGAGGCTTCATCCTTGGAGGTATTCAAAAGCCGTCTGGACACAGTCCTGGGCAGCCGGCTCTGGGTGGCCCTGCTTGAGGAAGGCAGGGTTGGGCCAGATGACCTCCAGAGGTCCTTTCCAACCCCAACCCTCCTGTGATCTGGGGAAAAGGTCAAAGGTATTGAGGGGATATATTTTGATATAAAATTCTGTCTTTGTTTAGAAACTTCTGAGCGTTTGTCCATCCTCCCAATTTATATTTGCTTACTGGTAAATTAAAGACTTGTCATGATTCTGATGCAACCAAAACAAATGGCAAAGGGTAGAATTTCCTGTGAAAACAAGCACTGGTTCCATTGCTGCTCTGGTTGACTTGCCATTTGCAGTTATGGTTTATCTTCTTTTTCTGTCCTGTGTCTTTTTTTGTCTTCAGGTGATGTCTACTCAAAGTTTTCTGGGCATTATAATAAGTAAGCTTCAGTCCTTCAGTGTCAGAAATGCAAGTGGTTCTCTGGAACCTGTGAGTTTCTTTCTTGCACCTTTCCTTGATTTTTGAACCAAGCTTTCCTCTCACGTTCTTCCATGCAATCATGCGAAGTCTTGCTGAGTGAAAGCTCGTGTATCATGACTGCTAAAGGACTCCCCTCCTGTGCTACCTCTTCTGGTTTAAATGTTGCCGTTTCAAAGGATAGGCTTGAGGTGCACAGCAGTCAGTATTTGGAAGTTTTGCTACAAAATTCAGACCTTTGGTTCCTTCTGATTATTAGTGGGATAAAGTACATCTTATAAATGCTATTTAGTTTCTACAAATGAACTTCTTAACATGTAAACAGCTATATGAATAATCTGCTTAAAAATTCTGCGTATCTATTACATTTATGAAGAGTACAAAATTACAAACGCAACAGTAATCTCCTGGTTTACAGAGTACAGGCAAGTTTTTTGCTTTTTTTTTAACACAATTTTGGTTTTCAGAATTTGGAGAAATTGGTCCACTAAAACTGTTAAAAGAGAAAGCAAGACAATAGTCTGGTATATCACTGCTGCAGACACAAAGCAGAGCTCTACATACATGCTTAGTCTGTAATTCCCCAGCTCCCAGTTTGCAACTGGAGCCAAAATAGCCAAGCAGATCTGCAGCCTAATTTGAAGATGACTGATGGCTCTAGCACATGCATCCACACCTCTAACATCTTTCCTACTTATTTAAAGCTTCGTAACATGGTTAAGGCATATTAAATGGTTTATTCCAATCTTCAGTTTCAGTAGATTCGTGGTCTCGTCAGAATTCACTTTATCACGCAATGTTGTATCACAACAGGTCCAGCTGCATGTCCTCCCGATGTCGAAATATTTCAGAGAAGCGCACGGTGCCTCTGGTGTGGGAGAAATGCAAAAGACAGCCCTCCACAAATATTGATTTAGTACGTGAAAAGACTTTTAACACTCATTACTGTTACAGGTAGGAGACCTTGAAGGCTATGGTCATTCAGAGCAGAATGGGCAAGTGAAATAATGAAAGTACATTGACTGGGGAAAGATAAAATGCCTGAGTTTTCTACTCACTCGGAGTGCTGTAAAGTCAGTTTGTATGCATTGATTTCAAAGGCAATTCTCCTGTTTACACAGAGATTGATGAACAGGATGGGCTTACAGTCCTGCTGCTTCTTCTGATCCAAGTCCATGATTAATTGAAATATCTTGTTATCCATTTAAGTCTCAGTATGCATAGCTAATTCAGTGTAGCACACAACAGCGCTTCGTGTGTCAATACCAATGGCTTAACAACATGATTTTGAGTTGTATTTTTCTTTTCTTTCCTTCATGTTTTGGCTTTTCCTCTTCATTTTATAGTTAGAGTTTGCATTAGCAAGTAATCAAAACTCCTTCAGAAGATGTGATGGCATCATTCTTGAGTTTTTATTCAAGTCAAACAAGAGATCTAATAGCTGATGCCTAAATAAAGTGGAAAGCACTCTATGTATTTGAGAATTAATCTGCATCATTTTAAGATGATAAATAACTTTTATCTTCACATGTTAAAAAAATACGTCCTGTTTAAAAAGTTGATAACTCTTATCTGAGTCACAGTGGTTGCATTTGTCCAAGGGAAACAGGTAAATGAGCAGGTAACAGTTGCAAGAAACAATGTTTAGTAAAGGGAATTAATCCAAAGTGTTTGATTAGCTGTTGGCAATATCTGGACAGCTATTAGTTGGCTAAATACTGTTATTCCATATAAAAAAGTACTTATTCGGCTTTAGGTCGGAAAGTGCTGTCAACTCTTTTGATAATTTTGTCGGCTATGTTCCCCATGGTTTTTTTCACAACTTTGAGATCATTCTCGTGCAAGAGTTTCTGTGTTAGGTACTTCTCTCGTTTGACCTTGCTCTTGGTCTTTTGTGACACATCCGGAATTACGTATGAAATAATAAAATTCACAAAGTATATGACATGCTGGGAAAGGTGAAAATGAAAAAAATGTCAGTCAGGCTGAACAGGACATTATTATTATTATAAATGAAATGTCACATTATCTCTTAAGACTCTCAGCTGGTTCTGTACCAGCATCTATCACAGTGGAACAGTATTTTAAAAAGTGGACATGACTTATGAGTAGAATAATTGTCTGATAAACAAGAATTTCTGATTTTCTAATCCTGATTTTAACAAGGACTTCTCTACTTGCTTCGGGGAAACCCTGGTACCCAGTGCTTGCCTCCTGCATGGAAATACTGGTTACAGTTTCTTTTAAAATTGTTTTAGGTTTGTTCAAATGACTCTGGGGCAATGGGCTTTGCTCTGCTATGGGAACTCTGATCTAACCAGTTGCATGTTTCTGGTGACTTCAGTAGTCCCCGGATCAGGCCCTATAAAATTTCATTTCATAATGAAATAATACCTAATATTCCTCTACTTTCATCTTGGACTGACCCCCATCTTTCATAAGCCCAGACTGTAGCTGCAGAGCAAGAACCAATTGCTTTTTGAACATCTAGAGACTCACCTCCTGCAGTGACTGTCTTTATAGACTTCACTCTGCTGGTGCACATTTATTATGTATATGTATTCATGAGGCTCTGCGCAAACTTTCTCTAAGTATATGTAAAAATATTTTTGGTCTAACTGTCCCTTCTATTTCTGATGCCAAAAATAATTTTACAGTTCTTGAGAAAAGAAACCGTGAACACGTGGGGCAATCCTCAGTGTCATGACTTCAGAGTCTTCTTTTTCTAATGGTGCTACACCTAATTTACGTCTCCCAAGCTCTTGCCCATGCTAGGACGTATCACCAGCTCTGGTAGCCGTGCCTGAACAGAATGTCTTTGAAAGATTTTCTGCATGGAGGGATGAGAAATTTAAATAAGTAATGCTCAAACCCCTCTATGCTTACCTCCATGACAATGATGAAAGCCAGCTTGGCTGCAATGACATGCCAGTAGTATATGTTGTGCTCATATTGGTGCTGGTGACCAGCAGGGTAGCGGAGATCCCGGTATCTGAAAGCAAGGTAGGAAACTCAGGAACAAGTCTCAGGCATCTCTGCAGTACGGCACTGTGGCCAGAGGATGGAGCAAGACGTGTCCCTGCTTAATGCATCCAGTTAGCTGCACATAACTACAGTAGTGGGTAAAATCATACCTCGAGAGTAAGCTATATTTGACTGAAATGCCTTTTTTTTTTTTTTGGCCACTGTATTAAGAATTACTTCCAAAACTTTTAAAGTGCTTTTTTTTTGAAGACTCTGTTACGAGAAAAACAAATGAAAGTAAGAATTTTCTGCACAGCACAAACCTATGGGTGAATACTGCCACTCAGTTCTGCCTTTCAAAATATGCTGGCTTTAACTGGGCTTTAACATTTCTTACTGGATATTGTTAACTGAATTAGATGATTTAGATATGAAAAAAAATCGTATTTATTTTTGCCATTGGAAAAGAATGGTTATTTGACACTTGCCTGCACGTCGTTTGGTTCCCAAACCAAGGGGAAAATGGCTTGCTTGCATTCTTGAAGTCTGAGATGTTGAAGACAGAAAGTGTACTGTTTATATACCCTTTCATAGTGTGACTGCTGTGACTCCCATAAGGAGGGACCGAAAAGGACCAGTAATAGACCAGACGAGGAATCATGTCAGACGTAAAAGCAATGATCATAGCCTGCATTTCAGAAAAAGAAGACAAAAAAGCAGAGCCGTGCTTTAGAAATAAGCCTTAATATGCATGGCTTTGCCATATACTTAGTATCTCAAAAGTTACAGTATGAGCTAAAAATAGAAAATATGTACTTTTCCAGTCAGTGGTTCCCTCTGTAAATGATCACGTAGCCACTCACGGGCATAAAATAATCTCTTTCTGGAATGTGCGCTCTGTATGGTTTTTAAATTACGCTAGCTCTGCTGGATGCCTTAGAAGAGTTATAGTATAATACACTTCTTTCCTCAGGAGCATGCAGTGGAGGTCAGCAGCCAAACTCACCTTAAAGTACTCAGAGGTAACCTTCAGCAAACATGCTTGCTATCAGATGTACTTATGAGATGCTTAAAGAAATCCTGCCTGATCAAACTCATGGAAACAACAGACTAGTCCTTCAGTAACAGAAAATTAAATTTCACCAGGAACCCTGAGGTTTGAGTAAAGGCATTAAATGCATTATATATATAGCTGATCCATCTCTGACCCCAGAACCATCCCACTCTTTCTGAGGTGCTAGCCAGCCCAAATTCATCTTGGCAGTTGTTGCCTCATAAGTTTCAATGTCAGTACATGTGGAAACTGCTCTTGATGCCAAGATAATTTTTTTAGTAGCAGCTGCATAGTGCTGTTTTACGTATGACGTGACCATTTGTTTTTATCTTGCTCCCAAGAGAGTCCCTGTCCTACTCAGTCTGCTGGTCACAAACTGGGTAGGAAATTGGATCCGTGGGTTTGTTGTGGGAAGTCTTTTCTAAACTCATAAACTTCCCAAAACATCCTATTGTGGAGGACAGGTTAACTATGTTTAATCCGATCTCCTCCTCTGCTATTGCAAATTCAAAAGGTTTCCCTGTGAGGAAGACTTTCCACTGGCAAGATCTGCAGCTGAGTGCCTAACAGGAGGCTGCCCAGCCAGCTCATGACGACAGGCATCTCTGGTGCCCAGCACCCGGGAAGGAGTGACGAGCTCCACTCCAGGGATGAACGAGAAGTCTTTTGTCCCACAGCAGGGGGAAAAAAACCACTTGACAACATGGATGGGAAGAACCAGGGCAGAGACATGGAGGAGAAAGGCGTGAAGTAGGGATCTGATGGGATCAGGGGGAGGGAGGTTTTGGCAGAGATGCATAAGAGGGGCAGAAAAAAGCCATATGAAAGGCATGGGACAGAGGAAGTGGCAAAGTTAAGCAGTAATGGGTAACAGAGAAGCGTAAGAGCTGGTTAATATCTGTATTTTATTCTCCTCCATGCCAGTCTGCGATTCATGCCCTCTGTATTTCCTTTTCTTCATGAGACGGGGCAAAAATGGTCCGCCTTGGCGCAGCATTGCCAGCAAGACAGCCCCAACCTGAGGAGGTATTCGTAACAGCTGAAAAAAAGGGAAGGGGAGAGAGGAGAAAGGTATAAAAAAAAATAATGCAGACATCTCTTCTACAGTTCCTCAAACAGCACTCTGGTGGCAGCGCTAGCTAAAACAACCGGCCCCCCTCCTGCCTGCGCCCCTAGCTGTTCACTCATGCATCCATGCAGCTGTGCAGCAGATCAGATCACGGCACGGATCTAGTGGAGAATCCTGGCCGGATCCACTCCCTGATCTGGTTCATCTTGTGTTTGTCAAAGTGCTGGTGCCAGCACAACACCAGAGACAGCAACAAGGGGAAAAGACAGGGAAGGGAAAGGGCAAGGAGCTGAAAAGGGTGCGAGACCCGCCCCACCTCCAGTAGCACCACTGCCAAATGTTAAAGACTAAAACAAGACTTAAGATTGAGACCGTGGTCCAAAATCTATATTTGTTTTTCCAGAATATTGTTACAATTGAGTTCAGTTAAAAGAAAGTTAATTTGGTTGATGAAAAAGAAAAAGGAGGTGTCCTAAAACTAAAATAAATTCCTTTAAAATTTTCAAGGATAAGGGTTTTTTTTTTTGGTACCGTATTTTGGCTTAAATCAAGTATAGTTGGCATGCACTTTTAAAAACTGTTTTTAAGCATTACATGCCAGTGTGCAATGAAGTGAAAATTATGTGTTGTTTATATTTACATGCAGAGGAGTAGGTGTTTCTTGGCGGACAAGAAATATATATTACCGTGTCTTTCAGTTGCAGGGAGAAGACCTCACACCTAAATTACTCTGTTTTTAACTGAAGTACAAGCACAGAAAGTTTTAGTTACATATAATTTCGTTGTGTTCATTAGCTCATCCAGCCAGACCATAAGTGAACCAATAGCAAATGAACAGTAAGGCAAAAAAATCCCTTCTCCCTTTGGACCAAATGAGTCTGATGCTGCTTCTGTGTATCATTTAGAAAGATGCTGGAACAGGGTATTTACACAACTTAATATTTGCTCTTAGTGGATTTTTTTGCAAGGCCCCAGGTCTCTCATCATCTTAAATCTGAACCCTGTCCCACTCTCCTCCCTCTCTCGGAATGATCTCCAGATGTGCTCCAGAGAGCCGCAAGGACAGAAATACGAAAGCTAATCCTACGGCATCCTCTCAAAGGAAAAACTTTTTTTCCTCCTGAATTATGGTCTGCATTTTAGGGTATTGCACTGGAGAACTACAAACAAATAGCACATTCTCTGCTTCCCAAGCTTTGCCGCGCACAGTTTTCCACTTATACCATAACTAATTAAAATCAGTCTTCTACCATAACTAATTAAAATCAGTCTTCAAATCAACAGCAGATGCTTTGGTATCATGCAACAGCAAGTCCAGTGCCTGAGTGGTGAGTCACAAAACTGATAGTTTTGTGCAAAAGTTGCTTGCAAGCTACTAGCAGGTGTTACAAAGGTGATGCATGAAGGAGAAGATGATACACTACCCAAGTCAAATCACAAGTCACGCAGAAGAGAAGAAACACTTTCTGCGTGCTGAGGAAAAATCAAAGCAAGGATGGTAGAGGAAAGCCTGATGACCTATGCTAGATCCTGTATGTCAAACAAGAAAAAAACATACTTAAAGGAAGAAAACAGCTTCTAGCATTTGATCTAGTATATGGCTTTATAGCCCACACTTCATTAGCAAGAAACACTGAGCTCTTTGAGGTCCTTACAGCACCTGCAGCAGGGCCTTTTGAACACGGCAGTCTCTGGTGCTGTGCCCCTCCCATGCTAATAACCCCACCGATGTCAGGGGCAAATGCACTACATTCACACTGACGTTAACCGTATCGAACGTGTGAGACCTCCCAACGGGGTGACTAAAAGGAACACTCCTGTAGTTAACAGTCACATGAACATCGGGGTTGAGTGGCTGTCAAGGAGGACAGAGAGTAAAACGAAGCTGTCAATATACTTTGAGGACTCCCATGGTTTCAGCGATACTTTTAGGGGTACAGCACTTAAGGAGGAATTCGGAGTGAAAAAAGTTGCAAAGCTCTGATTAGCCTCAGGTGGGCTGTGACTGGGTAGTGACAGAGACTTATTCCTGGGTCATTTTTCCGCAGAAAGCAGGGCACAAATACATTCCCAACAGAAGCCTACACGTCTGAGTCACCGCAAGGTCACCAAAGCCACTTTACCTCTGCCCTGAATATCATAAGGACTATGACTAAGGTACATGTAACAATATTTTGAAGTAATCTTAAGATGTATATCCAACTTTTTATTTCATAGTGGCATTACAAGATCCAGCTGGATTGCCCAGGAAAGACAGTTAGCTTATCCAATAGTATAACATATTTGTTTTTCTTCCAGGGCACCAGAAACTTTTTTGCCTTTTAAGTTTCTAGCAGTGTAGTTCAAAAGAGAATATGGATGCACCAATAATGTTGCCTCTACTTCTAGCTATGCTTCACCTGGGAATTTGCATCATTTGCTGTGAGGGTTATAATTAACAATGTTTTGCACAAGCACTAAACTAAGAGAGCCCAAAGGTATCTCCAGTGCCACCTGCCATTTCTAAAAATCTGAACATGTGTTACCAAAGTTGCATGGCTTTTGTTTTAAATTTTAACACAGACTTACTAGTAAGGCCTTGGATGTTTCATATGCCTATGAAACAGCTGGATTTATGTTTGGTTTGCCTCAGCAGAGCAGTGCAAAACAGCTGGAGCATATGCTCAAGCTTGTTGTCTGTCTCTCAGATTCTCTTGTAAATTTTCCACCCTCAAGTTCCCTTTTTTCTTCCTTCATTTCTCTGTGCTCAGTTCTCTGCCTTTATGTTCTCCTGAGTCTCCTCTCTACCTCCTAGCCATGTGTAACACACCTGTTGAATGTCTATAGTATGAAATGAAAGTTCTGAACAAGAATAATGGCCATTTTGGGAGGCCTTCAAATACCTGAAAATATGTCTGATAGCAGAGGTTGACATATAAAATTTTCCTAATCACTGAAATACACCCTGGACTCCCGTTTCTATACGGTACCACCCCCAACCCCCAAAATAATGAAAACAAGCTTCTGAGACGATGATAACCTAATACGCAGTCATATCACGGTAACTCACCTTCCCTTTCTTCGAAAACAGGGGCCCCCTCCTTTCAGGAGCAAAACAAAGACTTTTTAAAGTGGGGTAAAAAAGAAAGGAATACGCAAGGACACTCATCTGGGTGTGGGAAAAGAATGTGCACGTACCTGTCCCATTATTTCTGAGAAGCAGAACCCCTGATGTTGAGACCCCAGAACGGCCAAGCACCCAACGACTATAGAAGGTATCCGAGATACAGGAAAGTAAGTTCATGCCCTTATTTAAATTTGAATTGTTCTTTTACTTGAAATAAGTCCCCTTAACTATCCAGTTAGTATCTATGGTAGAGTGCTCAGCTCCATCTCCCTCCTCTTACTCAAAGTCCGCCATTCTCCAAACAGGCAGAGCCTCCTGTGAAAGCTTGGGCTAAGATGAACTCTTGTCTTCAGACTCAACTGCTTTCTCCAGAAACTCCCACTGAGGGCAATAAGGTACTGTTACTGCAAGGACGAGGTCCTAGAGGAAGTGACCATCTTTAACTGTGTCAGAAGGGATCCCTGATCTCACCAATAACAGTAGAAAATGGTGACCTTGTTGAAAAAGGCTATTAACGATGGACAATCTGAGGTGTTACTGTCCCTGCAGAGGAAACCAGTGTTCACTGCTGTTTTGAGAGAGGCCAGCAGAGGGAATTTTTAAAAGATAATACGTTAGCTACTGTTTAAGAATAAGCAATCAAATAATTCACAGTGGTAAAGTCCAATGGATTATTTTTCTCCCCACAATGCAGCCTATGTATAAGATCTTGGTGAATTAATGATACGGGAAATTTGAAAGGTCTGAATTTCGTTGTTAGGAGTATATTCATTAGAAAAAAATTGTCTTTTTTCCTAAATATTTTAAAGAAACTCTTTTAAAATTAATTTTAAATCCAACTGAAAATCATATTAATTTGCAAATTTTCATAATATTAATTCTGATCTCAAAAGGTAAGCGCTGCAATTTTGAGCACACATTGTATTTTTAAGTACAGGAAAAAGCAGTTGAATTTCTGTTTTAAGGGCAAAATTGCTTAAAGCCAAATTCAAATATGAAGGCATTGACTGTAACAATTGTAACAATTAGAAACAACAATCAATTATAAATTAGCTATGCTGCAACATAATTTTTTCAAAATTAATGCATTTAGCTGTAGACTATCTGAAAAGATCTCTGTACTACGTGCTATAATTTTAGGAAAGATGTGCTATAGTCTTCATATGTAATAGATTTTGCTGAAGACTCTAGCAACCCTAAATAAAATTTCTTTCCTTTAGATAAAATATTTTAGGCAGTAGCCATATTCTGTTTCCAAAACATCTGGAAAGTAACTGAGGGCCTGTTTTGCAGGGGCTGAAGTCTTAAGGGACTAATGCTTGTAATTCGTTTAGGATTATTGAAGTGCTACATTGCCACATGTGGCGTTCCCACATTTGGGTATAACACCTGCAGTGAAGGCATTTTACTTTTTGCAGTTGTTGGCTCAGTACTTACATTGGTGACCACCGCCAGAATGGCGATGCCTTGCATGATGGGCTGCCAGGCGCCGATGTCTTGTGCCTTCTGCGGAACCATGCGCCTGAACTGGGTCGTCAGCTTCCACGCATCCAACCGGATTTCCAACATGTTGTTAATAAGAGCCAGAAGAGGAGCCAGGGGGAACGACGCCACAAAGAGAGTGACAAAGCCAAACTGTATAACTGTCAATGGGAGAGGTCACATACATTGATGAGGCTTTCACTTACTGGAGATAAGCATATATGAGCACATATACTCTATATACATATACTCTATATACTCGAACTGTGGGAGAGAGAGACAGGAAAGGGTAGCTGAGTTCCTAGTGAATCTTCTGTATGAGAAGAGGGAAGCGCAACAGCACTGAAAAAACCCGCCAGGTAGAGAGGACAGGAAAATGTTACAAGTCACAAGGCACCAAGAGGAACTACTCTAGGTATTTAAACATCCATTTCTTTCACATGTCTTTCTTATGTCTTTTGAGGTTAGACTTGGAAATCTAATGACTATCTGTCTCAGTGCTGTGCTGGAAAGCCTGAACTAACAACCATCTTATTGGTGTCCGGGTGCTGCAACAAGTATGCTGGCAATGCTGTGACAGAATGGATGGTGGCAACAAACCGGAGATCTGCCAGCTCCCAAGAGACCAGCGACAAGTCCTGGTGACTGCAGATCCCCAGCAGAGCAGTTTGACACAGGGCTCTGCTGCACAACACCAGAACGTGGTCTGCCTTCTGGATGCATTTCTCAGAGGATGGGGCAAAGAAGCAGCAGTCCTCCTTGTACAATCATGTGCTGCTTCTGAGTTATAAATCGGATTGAGGCTTAGATGCTTAATAAAAGCTTGCAAACATTCTATAATGGCTCATCAAAACTCGTCTTGGAAAAACATTCATGTCCTCTGTCTATATAGTTATTAAGCACTGTTTGTACGAAGATTTTCTTTAGAGCATGTTTGTACCCATCAGTGATAGCGAATCCGAACTAAACTGCTACTTACCCATTTCAAGATATTCATAAAACAGTCCAAGTTTTCCAATGGGCTGGAGGTGGTAGTCCTGTTCCCAGCGTGGAACAACTTTTTCTGATCTAGCAGCTGCACTGTATCTTCCAATTAGATTCTTAACCCAACTATCAGCCAGGGAGAAAAAGACCACTAACATTGGTAAAATAACCTAAAAAGTTCAGTAAGTGGAAAAAAAATGACATTTGTGCTGTTATAGCTTTGAACAGCGGATTTAGCTATTCTTGAATTACTGAAAACTTCCTTCAAACCTGAGTATAATCTTCTGTTGCCTTATCCCGAAAAGTTATTTACAACCACAAATAAGGGAGTAAAAGGGCAATATATCAGAACCATAGTGATTTATACTTATGTTGTACAGGTGAATGACCACATAAAATTCAAGGAAACAAAAAATCATGTTAAATGTAGGCCTGTGGTTAGATAGATTAATACCTTCTGATCACAAAATTCACAGAATCATAGAATGGTTGAGGTTGGAAGGCACCTCTGGAGGTCACCTGGTCCAAACCCTCCTTGCACAGGCAGGGTCACCTAGAGCCAGGTATCCAGGACCGTGTCCAGACGGCTTTTGAATATCTCCAATGATGGAGATTCCACAACCTCCCTGGGCAACTTGTGCCAGTGTTTGGTCACTCTTACAATAAAAAGTTGTTTTCTTATGTTCAGAGGGAACCTTCTGTGTTTCAGTTTGTGTCCATTGCCTCTGGTCCTGTCACTGGGCATTAGTCACTGAGATTAGTCTGTCTCCCTCTTCTTTACTCTTGCCCTTCAGATATTTGTAAACCTTGATGAGATCCACCTGAATCTTTCTTCTCCAGGCTGAACAGACCCAGGTCTCTCAGTCTCTCTTCACATGTGAGGTGTTCCAGTCCCGTCATCATCCTTGTGGCCCTTAGTTGGACTTTCTTCAGTATGTCCATGTCTTGTACTGGTGGGCCCAGAACTGGGTACAGTACTCCAGGTGTGGCCTCCCCAGTACTGAGCAGAGGGGAAGGATTACCTCCCTCAACCTGCTGGCAACGCACCTCCTAATGCAGCTGAAGATGCCATTGGCCTTCTGTGCCATAAGGGCACATTGCTGGCTCAAGTTCAACTTGGGTGTCCACCAGGACCCGCAGTCCCTTTTATGCTGAGCTGCTTTCCAGCTGGGTGGCCTTAGCATATACTGGGGTTGTTCTTTCCCAGATGCAGGACTTTGCCCTTCCCCTTGTTGAATTCCATGATGTTCATGTCAGCCCATTTCTCCAGCCTGTCAAGGTCCCTCTGGGTGGTAGTATAACTCTCCGACTTATCAGGTTGCTGTCATCAGCAAACTTGCTGAGGGTGCACTCTGTCCCCTCATCCAGATCATTAATGAAGATGTTAAACAGGACGAGACACAGTAGTGATCCCTGGGGTACACCACTAGTGACTAGCCATCAACTAGACTTCATGCCACTGATCACTACCCTGGGCCTGGCCATTCAGCCAGTTTTCAGTCCACCTCACTGTCTGCTCATCCAGCCCATGTTTCAGTAGCTTCTCTACGAGGCTTTTGTGGAAGACAATGTCAACAGCCTTACTGAAGTCCAGGTAGACAATATCCACTGCTCTCCCCTCATTTACCGAGCCAGTCATTTCATCATAGAAAGTTAGCAGGTCGGTCAACCATGACTTCCTCATGGTGAATCCATGATGAGTACTCCTGATGACTTTCTTGTCCTTCATGTGCCTGGAAATGGTTTCCAGGATTAGCTGCTCCCTCACCTTCCCAGAGAGCGAGGTGAGGCTGATCTCCTCATCTGAAAGGCTTGCACGAGAATTTAAGAAAACTGATGAATTGGCTGTAGCCATTTTCAGCAGTCAAAGGACCATATTACAAAAAAAAAAAAGGGAGTAGAGGCGAATGTCTATCAACAGAGAAAAAACCAAAATGGTTCTTTTTATACTTGCAGAGATGCGGAATGAGAGAGCAGTTAAGAACCAGATCCAGAAGTGATACTCAGCATTTTAACACCTAAATGTTACTTGTCACCCTGGGAAGTGAATTCAAAATTCTGGCCAGATGAACATATTTCCTGTACACAGAAAGGGGAGTCAGTTGTCTATGGCTGGAGCTGACATCTGCAGGTGTGTTCAGTTTAGGGACCCTTCCCCAGGTAAAAGAGGAGGTTGAAAAGAAGATTGGGTCTATGGGTCCATCCTCCAAACAGCAGAACACAACAGAGCATTGGGGTCTGGAGGAACTGTATCTCAGCAGAGCACCCTTGCCTCCACCCTACACAGGATTTATGACACGCTTTGAAGTGGGGTCACTGTGCAGCAAAGGAGCACAATTTGTGGGCTTGGAAGAACCACAGCCAGAGTGTACACAATGCTGTGGGCTGGTGCTTATGGCGTTCAGGACATGAGGACATGAGCTAACTAGGAGTTCCCTACTCCAAGCAACATGACAGGCACCGATCAGCATAAAATAAAGAACAAGTCCTGGGAGAAGGAACAGAGTCCTGGATAGTATCTGAACATAAATGAAAGGGAGAGCATTCATGGTTAGCACTTTGCTTATTGTTTACGTTAAAACATGACCTTCTAGAGATTTGCCCCACTGAAAGAGAACATATAGGCACTATGAATGTCAAATATGACTGTAAAACTAAACTAGTTAAATTAGTAACTTATGCAAGACTTTTAAAAGCCCAATGTGTAACAATGAATCATTCCACTCAGTATTAAGCAGCAGTCTTTAGCTTAATACTTTCAGAGCTTCTGTTGCCTCACTTTTAAATATCCAACCTGAAACACATTCAGTCTGATTTGCAGTGGAAGGAAGCATTTCTGGTTGGAAAGAAAATCAGTCAGAACGACAGAGACAGGAGCTCAGAGCTACCAGACCGAAAATATCCAAACTTTGGTGTCTCAAAAGGCCCCAAAAGACTAGCCTTATTCTTTTAGAATATAATACGCGCCTATCAAATTTAGTGACCAACTGCCCGAACACATCAAGCAAAAGCAGTATCTTTCAAATATGAAAGTGCAGATTAGTTGATAGTTTGAACTTACGGAAGAAGCACTTCTTGAATGTTGTTCCAGATTGCTTTACCTCCCACTATGATGGCAAGCTGAGTTGTGAGTTCGAGGAGACATCCGCCTGGGTCACACTGAAGATTGAGTGAGAGACATGAAAAGTTTTTGAAGTTGGGTAACTTTTCAGGCATGAACGAAGCATTGAAAATAATGCATTCCTGGTTTATGATGACAACATTCTTTAAAGAAGACTATTTAGGCAAACCTTTCCAGTGAGGTATGCAAAAGCCAATTGCAGGCCACATATGGTCACATATGATAGGTTGACAAGACACCAGTGAAAGAGTGAAATACCAGGCGAAGTCATGAAGTTCTCTGTACTGTGCTGTCACCAGGCGAGGGTCACCCAGCAGAATACAAATGCCACTACTGATGTTCTCCCATTCCTGTGTGACAATTCACAGATTGTTGGACCATGGGAAAATGAGCTTGTCTGGGTACGTGTAATACATTTCTAAGCCCAGCTGGTCTCGTGTCATATTCTTTTATGCTAGGGGTTATTAAGGAGGCAATTGGCTTGGGAAGCAGTCACTTTTTGAACCCTCAACTTAAACTAAGTACAGCTGTGTTATACACTCCTAACTGCAGCAGAATACCTGGGCTAACGGCTCCTGCTGTTTAAAAACAAACACTATCATACATTCTTACCTCTTCATTGCGATACTTTCCTAGCCAATAAACTGGATTTCCAGGGTGACCTACAAATTTACCCTTAAAGAAGGCTATGTAGAAGCATGAAGAATAGTAGTTGACGAACTGGAACAAGAACATCTTTGTGGTCAGACTGTTTTCATAATCGGTCTGTGTCCTTGGAAGCTCTGCAATTAAAAAAAAATAATAAAAAAAAAAAGCACCAACCTACAAGTAACCTACAAGCTGCTTTAGAGTCTCAGCTGGAAAAGTACCTTTATGCCTTGTATTCCTCAATATGACTGAGAGCACTATAAATTAGATTGTACATAATCCCCATGTATACTGTAACCATTATGCTAATTCTAAAACTATATGGGTTGTAAAAAAGGAAAAAAAATTTTCCCTGACAATAAAGAAAAAGAACAAGCAAAAATTCTGATAATTCAGAGGAAAAAAAGCACCCAAATCCAGCACACTCAGGGAAGATGCAAATGTAACACTTTGAACTGATGGAACAGTATTAAATGAAACTATATTAAAACACTGCACTACTTCACACATCTAAAGTAAAATAGCTACTTTAATGTTGATGGCCTGGATATAAAGAATAATAATATTTGCAACTGTTTATCTATTTAATAACATGGGAATGGTATCTAGCTTTGGAAAAGTGACCTTATTTCATTTATTTACAAGAAAATAGCTATTTTCCCCATAAACAAAAGCTAATGTAATTGAATGTGTTATGCGTTACTGATCTGTTTTCATAAACCTTGGTTATTATAGTAATTTTCTTTGCTTTGTCTGTTTCACAAGTGCAAAACTGTAAACAATTGATCTTTCATGCTGGCTATACAAGGAGTTTTCAGGCAAAGAGCCGAATATCATATTCCTTTGATATTGAGAAAATCTGTATTTGAAAGTTTCCAGGTGGTATTGTGTGATTTGGTGGGAAAATTCTGAAATACATGGTACAGGTGTTCATTTATTGGAATGCTTATTATACATATAAATGACACTTTTTTCTTGCTATTTTACCCCATGTCTCTATGTGAGGTACGGCAGCGGCATACCGAAGTCAGTAATCAGGATTGCCACTTTTTCATAGATGATGTTGAGAACCATAATGACTATAAAGCTGATGAGTGAAGCAGTTACTGAAGTGGCTGTCTGCGGCGTCAGGTACTTGCGGATCGCCTCCGTTCCGTTAATGTGCTGTGACAATGTTGCAGAAAACACCAGGAAAACCGAGAGCCTGTAGACAATGATTCCAATAACTGAAGCAATAATCAAAAGAATCTGCCAAGGGAACGCAAGAAAGATGTTAATATTGAACCACTGGCTTTGGGAAAAAGTGAGCTTGAAATACTTTTTACAATAGGCAAAAGGAAACTGATTGTGTGCCTGTCATTCCATCGTGTAAGATGAGCGCAAGGCAATGCTCAAATAATATAGAAGGCAATAAATTTAGAATCCATAAAAGGAGCCTTTTTTTTCATGCAGCATAGTCAATCTGCAGGAAAGAAAAGAGATGGTCTGGTTTATGACTAATAACAAGGTTTGTACCGATGCAAGCAAAGATAATGAGATGTGTAATCAAATCTTATGCCTCGAGGCATGTGATGGAAGAAATCTCCCTCTTTTGACATTGGGCAATTGGCAGGATGGCAAATGTACTAGCAAGTCTGCATTGATTATGGAGGGGGCTGTACCTTCTCTTTCACATGATAATATTACAGAATACAGACCCCTCAAAGGAATAGACACATTTTAAGACAAGTCATGTAGTCTGCAAGGGTTGTAAAATGATCCATGCACCCCACCCTGCTTGCCATCTCCTCTCTTTCAGCTTCTCCTCCTGCTTTTATTTCTTGCTAGTTCTCTAGCTATTGTTCAGATTGACGTCCACACAGCTGTGAATCTTTTTTTTCACTATCTCTGCAAACTGCCATGAACCCACCTACCTCTCTGCTCCCTGCACATAATAAGAGAGCGCAGCAACACAAATGACAAAACCAAACCAAATCTCTTCGCTTCAACATGAAGTCCTGCCTATTTAAACCCAACAGCAAGCCAGTATTCTTCCCTTTGTGTTTCAGGTGTTAATGTTGAGGGTCTCCTGGGCTGCCAGTCACCACTCTATCTCCTCTCTGTCTCCTATAGCCTAGGATGAGGTCTGTTCCAGCTGCGGTTTGCGCTACAGACAAGGAGGGCACACAGCATGCTAAAACACTGAGGTTTTCAAGGTGACCTCTCTGGGCATGCTCACCATGTTAGATATTGTTTCATGGGTGACTGGGCTGCTTTCAAGTTTTAGTTGTAATTAAAGCAGCAGCTCTGGAAGATTAGAGAGTGCCCAGCTTTGCTCTGTTAAGTGAAACGAAAAACCTGAAAGAGGCCCAGGACTGTGAGACACAATATCGAAGCAAACGGCTGGAACAAGTAGGATAGAAACTGGCAGGGAGGAGAGCGTATAAACCAAAGTCTTTCCCCTGCTCCCCCCCTCCAAAAGCAAAGACATCTTAAAATAATGAGGGAAAAACCAATGGATTGCATTCACCAGCATAACTTGCAAGCTACAGCTGCAGGATATTTTGGCATATTTTCTATTGACTGTACGCTACCATCTCCATGTGGGTCCATACCTTATGGGCTTGGTTTATGCATAAGATGTAAATCCGACTGAACCTGTTCCTTTGCTACCTCTTGTTCAGTTCAGGACGATCTTTTTTTGAGACACTTACTAGAGAAGTGAATCCATGAGGTGAAAGAATAAGAGGAGAACTTACCCAGAAGAAGATTGCACTTGCACAGAAAGTCATCCGTATGCACTTCCCACAGGCAGTGTATGGCACATATTCTTCTTGCTGTAAAAGATTTAGAAAAGATCAAGGACACACCCAATCTTTTCTTCATATTTTTTGGGTGCTGCAATTAAACCTGTTATGATACTGAGGGCAGAAAAAAGGAAAGAAGTCTCTGGTTTTGTTTCCTTCCCTGCTTTGTTGTCCTGGAAACTCACATTTATTCATGATTTCAAAAATCTTGCCTGATTATATGTGTCTATTTTTTTGCTGCCCATAAAAAGATGAAAATGACTTCCACAGAGGCTGAGTGTCCTCAGCTCTTACTGACTTCAGCTATGACAGGGTGCATAGTCCTTTTCAATGGACCCATCCTTCTTAGCTGATCATGGCATCCAAGGTCATTAGCTTTCAAACCTCATTGGCTAAAATTAGCATGCGCTAAAATTTTGGTCCCTGATTTCTGTATTTCTCAGTTTATCCCATAGAAACAATGGGATGGCTTTCCCAAGGAAAATGCCTACCTCAGTATGGTGGTGTAAGAATTCACTGAGTCTTTATAGGATCTCTGAGGATCGAAATCATTATGTTTTAGTATATTCTTCACTCTTTGAACAGTCTGAAAGGAACTTTCTAGGTATGACTTTATACATTAAGGGTGGTGCAGGTTTATAAGCTCTTAAACAGAACCAGGTTTTTTGTAGTACAAGATATAAAAAAAGATCTATATAAGATAGTTTCAACTATGGCCATTAATTTTGAAACTTTTCAAGTGCCCTCTAATAAACATTAGTATAATGCGGGTGAAATGTGAAAGCAATGCAAATGACCAGATATATCCCAGAGAGATATATTGACAGAGAATAATAAAAAGTGAAGCTAAGCTGGAGTGAGCTACAGAAGCTAAAGCTACTCAAAATGTATAATAAATAGAGATCTAAACTAAGATCCTCATAAATATGAATCCTATTTCATTGAAATGAGGATTATCCTTGTCCATGTGAGTTTGCCATTATTGATCGTAATTGTATTCATATGCACTTAGCAACAATACCTGTTTATACATGTTTCAAACAGAAACATCTTTGGTTAAAAAAACAGTCTTGGCATGATATATAATGTAGCAATTTTCCCTCTATTTCACCCTTTTTTCCTGATGCATTCTTAGGCAAAGATAGCAAATGCTCTGTGATCTTGGCCTCTGGCAGCAACACTGAATTATTTCTTGGGGGATTTAATAAAGTAGACTTAGTCTCCTAAGCTGGGGACGATGCCTACTTCTGTTTATTTATGACACAGGAACCTCAGCAGCGCAACCTCCTCAAACGCGCAATTACTTTAAGGTGTCTACAGTTAGGTATAAATTACCTCCCACGCATCTGTACTTTATAAGTTTACTATTTCCAGGCCAGCTGATCAGCTCTCCTTGAAGCCTTGCTGATTTATACAGCTCCAGTGCAGATTCACCATTTTCATAGCATCCTCCCACAACATGTCTGTGGCAGTAGCCATCACCAGTTATCAGAATATTCCTTACCTGTGTGATTTCATTCATTACTACATGAGTGCATCGCGCTTCATATTCCGGGCGAACTTGTTCTTCTTGCTCTAAGTACTCAACTGTGTCCCATTCATATTCCAGTTCAGCTTGCCGTCGCTTCCAAAACTCCAAAAACAAAGTAACTATGCAGAAGATAAAAAAAGTGAGAAATACCACGTGAGTGTTGGACACTGCCTGACCACCTGGGCTATAACACGTGGCTGATGTTTTCCATATAGATTTCCACAGACATGGAATAAACCCCTTATCGGCTACTGTGATGGTGAAAATAACTGTACTTCTTTATGCAACTATTGCTTTGGATGCATAGGTACTTTAATATGAGAAACCTGACGTAAATGATGGTGTAAGCACATGCTAAAGAATACAGATAAATTTATTTGCTTTCTGCCTAAGGCTAGAATATGAGCACTTTGGTTTTCATATTAAAGACTACTTTTGAAAAAGTTGATCATGGGATCCATGAGACAGCAAGTTGGTTGGACAGGCGAAGGCAAATTGCTGGAGAGTGCAGGACTTCTAGAAACGAAAAACTCAGTATGTAAAAAATTGCCACGGGGAAAAGCTCATGTTCATTGTCTGCTATTTTTGTGTGGACAAGTTAGCAGTTTGCAGACTACAAGAACCAATGATGGTTCAGGTAAAGTGGCTGAAACGTGGCCATCTTTCCTCCTCTGCTGGCATGAATCTGAAGGGGCTGCAGCTCTTTTTGCATGGCCCGGAGCTTAGAAACTCCCTGGGCTGGGTCAACCGGTTCCCTGGACTGTGCACCTGCAACTGGTAGCACTGGAGGGCCAGGTACGCAGAAGTGGTACTGACTAGACATGGATCCAGCCAAACTTATTACCTTGGCCTGAGAAGTGATGCAGGTAGATCTGGCAGCAGAGGCAATGACAGACCCAGCTGAGAAGGCTGGGAGGAGCTCAGGATGATGGTGTCAGTGCCACGCTCCCCAGTGCACCCTGGTGCTTTATTACTGAAGACAATACATCCTCAGATTAAATGAGCGGCATGGCTCTGTGAGCACTGCCTCCAGGAGTTAGTATCAGTCACTGCACTCCTCATTACTCCCATTGTCTGGGAGTAATTAACCCTAGAAGTTTTGGGTTTTTTTTTTTATTAGTTTGGCCCCTCATCCTGAATGATGAAACATCGATGGCATGCAGTTACAAGTCCACACTTTAAAGGTTGTTTCCAAAAATCAGGTGTGGTCGATAGACCCCAAACTGAAGCATTTAAAAACCAGAAAACTCCATGGGCTGGGCTGTGAGATGACCTTGCTGTCCGCATGCAGGCAAAACGCCAGGAAACCCTCCTCCCCTGGTTGTTCAGGGCCCTCTTCCACAAGGACTTCTCCACTACTTCGTGCTTAGAAGCACAAAGGCCATTCCAAGCAGTGGGCCCGAGAATCACGTCTGCCTTCTTCTGCAGAGCAAGGAGATTAGTCTTCCATGAACCCCTAACTGCTGGTGGGGGCCCCAGCCCAAACCACAGGAAGCTACAGGCAACACACATTTGCTCCAGCTGCAAATCCAGCTGCTGCTGGGGAGTCGAGAGGTGGAGGGCCTCCTGTGATAGCCTCCGTGCTAACAGCAAAAGCAGGGCACATAACATGGGGACAGCTCTGTCAGCCCCAATGCAAAAAGAAGTTCTACTCGCTAAAATAAGGCAGCAGCCAAGATGCATCTTTCAGAGCAGGGAAGGAGCTGCTGCTGGATTTGACATTTTCCTTTTATTTTGAACCAGTGTTTTTTTAACAGCGGAAACAAATGAAGTTTGGAGATCCGAGGGCTAATTCCACCTCACATTGATAATCTGTGGTGTCTCCTTTCACGTGTCCCTCAGCACTGCCATTCAGTATGACCCAGGTATTCTGCCTCTGAAACTATGTCACCAAGGACTGAAAAGAAATGCCTCCATTGGAGGACATCTGTTTGTTTAGTTGATCTTGTTCAGGGAGGGGATCCAGTGATGGCAGCGAGTGAAGTGGAAGCGGCTGCTTGAGGAGCTTTGCCAATCTAGTCATGGCATCACGGGAGAAGGGGTGGAAGCACTGATCCAGAGCATTAACATACACACAGTTAATTCCCGAGGCCAAATTCCCTGGTGTTTTATAGTGTTTTGAGATTTTTGAAGGGAATATACGAAAAAAAATACAAATGCTATTATTGAAAACTGTATTGCTGATAGTGATGCAATAATATATCTAAAAATCTAATATTCTTTTAATTGTTTTGGACCAGGAGGTCAGTGTTAGAGCAGGATGAAAATTACAGCTGGAATTGTACCAGAAACTTGGGTCATTTGGATTCAGTACAATTTAGACTGAATTTCTGTAATACAACTCACCTCTTCATATAGTGGACTTTTGATAAGAATAGTAACAGACCTTGTAGCCACCACTATAACTATGCAGCTTAACTTTGTAATTACTGCTCTTGGAACCATTCTTCAAAACAGGAAACACAATATTGAACTAAGAAGCAAATTGCAAATAAATGAACTATTCAGATGACAGAAGATGAGTACATTAGTATCAAACTTCTAATTCAAAAAAAAAAATTGTTTAGAGAATTTCCTGCTGGTATTTTGATTTTAGCATATATTTTGAAAGGAATCTTCTTTTTGAAATCGTATGTTTTATCTTATAATTCTCTAAAGCAGTAGCTGTTTTGAAGCATTTTAGGTCATCACAGTAAAATAAAAATACAGTATGTTTTACAACAAAAGCAAATTATGTATTCTTGTAATGAATTCAAAGTGTTACATGAATTATTTTGTCTATAGTACCCTGTATATAGACCTAATATATAACTTATTTTGGTAATTTCTGGGTAAGAAAGTGTAATAAAAGCTGGTTAACAAAGTTGCTAATATGAGCAAACGAAACTGTTTCTGGGAAAATAAACCTTGCCTAATCCCTTAAATACAGCACCCAGTGGTTTCACCCATGGGAAACATCCTGGTTTCAGATACATTTTCTCTTCTACAAGACAAATCTAGTGCTTGTAACTGCTACGCTTTTTACAAGCAGTTTCTTAAATAAAGACAGGAGGAAAAAAATCCTGGGAAATACAATAAATGGCTATTTTTCAACTGCTTTGCACAGTCACACAGCTGTTAACAGGCACAGGCAGCTCCAAAACCCTTTGGAAAAAAACCCAGCTCCTCCGCCAGATATACTTAAGCATGTGGCTGGCTCCTGCTGGATGAACGAGGCAGCTCTAATCACTTCTCTCAGGCTTTTCTCCACGTTAAACGAAACAAAACAGGCACTGAAGACCAACTTTTAAGTTCTACAATTTTTTTGTTTTGTTATGATGCTAAAAAGAGTTCCTGTGAATGTACCTATCTTCTACGGAACTACCTACTAGTGAATTCCTGAGTGCTAGAAAATGAAGTCATTGCAAATTTATCCATGTTTTGTGGCTGATGCTGGACGCTTGGCCAAAATTAGATGACAAACCACAGTTGTTGAAATCAACTTACCCCATATTCCCATAAATACTGCAAACACCAGTGTTCCAAAGCTATCAAATATGCAGAGTTTCTGGAAAAATGGAAAAGAAAAAAAAAGGCTTAAAATATAATTGACCATTTTTTTTCCTTCTACGCTGACCCAGAACAGAAGCTGCATACTGAACGTGTTGATTTTTAGCTTTTATGTGGTTTAATAAACAATCTTTATTGATAGTGTTTGCTCAATTTCTGTCAATGTACACCACCCTCCAGTAAATTAAGGAAATTAAATGCAAAGCCCAGAATTAAAAATATAAGCCAAATATGCAGCAAGAGGATAGTAAAATGGTGTGCTATCAAACTTCCCTCCATCTGTTGCATAGGAAGAAGAAAAACAGTGCTTCTGGTCTGGGAACTCAGCATAGAGCTAGGTATTTTTAATACAGCTACAAAAAGGCAATGGACACATCTGGTTCTCATGAGCAGGACAACAACAAATCAAGCTGGTTAGTAAAAACACATTCGGATGAGATACCTCTGTGGTCACAATTTGCCTTTTCTTTCCATCTTTTCCATGTATTCTTATTTCTTTTACCCTTTAGGTGTGCTGAAGCAACACATGAAAGCTGAGCAAAATATTTTTGGTGAATAGCTGAAAAATCAAGTTGCGGGACTGACTTGAATTTATGGGAAGGAATGACAGAAGGCTAACACTAGCCTAGTGAGACAAGGCAATGGAGAAAGAAAGCGAGGTTCCTCCAGACAGGAACTCAGAGCAAGAGTCTGGCTGCGTCACGGCTAACAGGACACGGCTGTGTCACAGCTTCTGTCGTGGCCAACACCAGCCTCTCCTTGTACCCACCTCCTCCTTGACAACAGGGGTCAAATTCAAGGCATGGATCCAGGTAATTTCTTTGCGGAGGGAGGGGGCAGGATGTAGAAATGTCAAAACATGCTTTAAACATTTCCTTAGCAAAATTGACTCAGAGCTACTGAATCAAGACTTTAGCAATTTAATCTTTTTTTTTTTGTTTCCCCCAAAAAAGGAAGAAGCAGCCCGAAATGAAACCAAAGTGTTTTATTTTCAATTGAAACACCACTTTAGTCCTGTATCAACTTTGATCAAATTTGACAACTACGTGAAATAAAAAAAAAACACAATTTTTTTCATCTTAGAGCAAATTGGAGGAATTAATGCTGTTGGTTTTACTTTTCAAAGTTCAGCCGCTATATCAAAAGGAACAACTATTTGCACAGTTCTAGCGATTCTGCAGACAACAGTGGAGGAACAACATTGTTTTAGGTGTAGTGCTAGAAAAAGTGCAAGTAAAGTTCAATAGCGTGTCTATAAGCCGTAAATGTAGTTACCTTGGACGATTCACAAGTGATGGTGAGGTTCCAGTAGGTACATACTTTATCACACTGAGGGCACATTATGATATTACCTCCTATGTTGGGATCACATACTTCTTGGCTAAAAACAAAACTAGTCAGTCACTCACCAACACTAAATTCTTTAGTCCTTTTTCGCACATGAATACAGTGCAATAATCTCAGGGAATTGAGAAATAATTTACCAGTGATCTGCTCACAAGGATTCCCTCCCCGCCCTGGCAACATATCCCCATTTCCATTCTTAGTCATCATCTCAAAAATGGATCACATAGGAGGAAAATAATTTCCATCCCTTGTATGTGGTGGTAATTCTCAAAACTGCTTAAAACAGCTCATTAAAAACAAAACAACTTCAAAGATCTCACACTCTTCAATAGGAAACCCACACTCACATGCTCACATGTGCTATCACAGCAAGTCCGAGGTGGAAGGAAGAGGAACACTGCCTACCTGAGCAAGGAATAGCTGCAGAACCCAAATGGCTACCTAGTCCCTGTGGTCTTCTAAAGAGGATCAGGTTGGAAAACGTGCAGAGGGGGGCTGCTAGGGTGATGGAAGGAATGGCAGATCTGTCTCCTAAGAAATGGCAAAAGAGTTGCCACCTAACTGGTACGTACTAACCTAATACGGTGGAGGCTGAAAGGTAATGTAATTGCTTTCTATAAATACATCAGTGGGGTCAACACCAGGGAGGGAGATGAACTATTTAACTAAATGATAATACTGTCATAAGGCTAAGTGGGTATAAAGTGGCCCCAGGAGTGAAGCTCTGTCAGAGCGCTTCAGCATGTTTTATAAAGATAAACACCTTTCCAGAAAGGGTTATATGATGCGATGGCCTGTAGACGATTTGGCACAATGACGCAGGTGTTTTTCCTTGGGTCGTTGTACCATGGTTGAATTTCGTTGTGTTCTGATGAGAAAATCTGTGTCATGGCTATGCCTCTCCTCCCAACACATCCTGGGCAGCTGAAGCCCCCTGTGCTGTTGCTCTTCCTCTATTGTTCTCTCAAAATAGAGGAAAGAAATTTTGGGGGTTTTATCAAGGTCTTTGGATATCTCCTTTAAGGATTACCACAGTGAAAATGATGCGTTACAGCAATTTGTATTGACTTCTCTTTGTCACTCTTTTCTTCCTGTTTCTACGCGAGGTATGGTGAACTTCGTGCAAAATATAAACAAAATGATGAAATAACAAAGTCTCAGATGTCTACCACTGTAATGGTCCATGGACATCCATTACTCTTCTTATCTCGTATTTTATGCCTTTACCTTCAAATCCACAACCATTGCTGTTCTCAGCCCCTTTTCATTTTGCCTCTTTTCTTATGCAGTGTCTTGCAAACCCTGTACAGTCCCCCTCTGTAGGGGGCTGATCAAAATTGCAGGTGATATTAAACTAAGCCTGATCAGGTACCTCCATGTGCAGTCGTCCTTTGTCAGGCATCCATACAGAAAACAGCCAACTCCTACAACCGCAGCCACGATCAGCATATTAGTGTAAAAGCCCAGCCAAGCAAAGTAGATGCCGATTTTCTCTCCGTAGTATTTCCTGTGGAGGGGAAAGGTTTTTTTTTTCTGAAATGCAAGTAAATTCACATTTCTTTTTCAAATGGCTCTTTATGTAATACATTTTGTGCCAACTCATATTGTCATATTCCTCTGGTTTGAACTTTGGGATTGCAGAAGTATTGCAGCTGGGTATTTCTGTCACCACTTTAATGCTTTTATAAGAGAATAGGAAGGGGAAGAAAAGGAAAAAGAGAAAGATCATACCTTGCAAGGAAAAAATTTAAGTTGTTGCCTTTTCATGAATTGGTTTATCATGAAACCACGCTCAAAGGATGCTCCCACGCATGAGCTGATATGTGTGTGTGTATCTGCCTTTAGAACTGAGCTGTATCTCTCTGACATCCCCAAAACCAGACCAGTTAATTAAATTCCTAGTCCCCTCTGCATTAGTCCAGCCCCAGTCACACCAACCTGATGAAATCCAGGGGTTGCAGCTTGAAAATGTTTTTAGGATGAGCCCATTCCCTGTAGAGAAGATAGCGCTCACTTGGGCAGTCGGGATCGGTTGATGGGTGCCTAAAACTAGACTGCAAAACAGAATGAAATTGAGAAGAAGACACTGTTAATCAAGCAGCACAGGTCAGCTCTAATCTCTGCAGAATCTATGCCGTGAAGCCAGAGCCTGGAATAGCCTTTCAGCCCAGTCTCACTGCAAGCCAGGAAAAGGAGCGGGAAGGCAGCTCTGGGAGTGCACTGGGATGCAGGATAGAAGTTTATCGGAAAGGCACCAAATGCCAAAGCAAATGCTTTACATATGTGAGCTGAAAAAATCTAAGTGCATGTCAGCATCTTGGCACCTAGGAAGAGAAAATAGAAAAGGATCCATTCTAATTAGAGAACGGGACTAAATTAAAATGGATTTTAAGTAGCTCTAACATGCTAACATGCTTTGCTTCAAAATAATATTGTGCTGGAATGAAGGCTGGAAAGTCTGAGGGATAAATCCAGGGCTTCTAGTCTCTGTTTTAAATTTAAAAGAGAGTTCACATGGAGATAATCCTGTGGTTTTTCTAGGTTATTTGAAAACCTGCTTCAATAAAGCTTATTTTATTTGAGGGAATTTTCCATTCTG
This sequence comes from Dromas ardeola, assembly GCA_013398915.1. Lineage (NCBI taxonomy): Eukaryota > Metazoa > Chordata > Aves > Charadriiformes > Dromadidae > Dromas > Dromas ardeola. The sequence continues at coordinate 188,053 of VYZM01018145.1, forward strand.
TATCTGTGATGCAACAAGGCAAGTGACATTTGTTAAAATCTATAGGCTGCTTTTGATTTTCAGAGTAGCTGTGATATATAATTTTAATCGTATAAAAAGACAGTCATTAATTACTAGACATACTGAATCCAAATTCCCCGTGCTACGATAGAAATAGCCTGCAAGGCAGGTTTTAAATCTTTAAAAGGAAACCTTAAAAATGGATAGTCACGAATGATAGTAATTTTATCCTGTAAAGCTTTAGGTTGCTTACAAGAAACATGATTTGTCTTGATTCTGCCTTAAAGATTTCCTTGAAACCCTTGGAGGCCTCCTGAATATTTTAAAGTGGAGTCCAAACAGCTGAAGCCGTTACCATTCATGACCTCCCACGTTCTCAATGTCTTCTCAACAGAACATACCTCAGACACAGAGCAGTGGCTCTGATGGGGGAGGAGGTGTGGGGGTGTGGGTAAATAATGGATGTAATGCAGAAAATCAGCCCTCAGTCTTTGATTACCGTATCCCATTTGTGGCCTCACATGGAGCTTTTCCTTAGTCAAATACTCTGAAATCTGATTTTTTTGCTCTTTCATTTTCTTTTTCTGTGCTATTTCTAGCCTTTGTATGCTAAACATTTTTCAGATAACTTGCTTCTTTAAATGGTATGCTTTAAAAATAAAAAGCTTCAGAAGTGTAATTAAAAAAGCTGGATTTTATTATTATTGCAAGGTGGAATTTGACCCAGTTAAGCTTTTCTCCACATGACTCTGACGTCACCTGTGAGGTGTTGGACTGGCCAGACGGAGCCTTCCTGCAAAAACCTGGGTTTCCCTGCACGTGTGTCGCAATGTTTGGGAACAGTGGGAATGTTTCTCAGTGTGTGAGACTGTTCCATGTCCTGAGATGAGATCTGTAGTCTACGTCTTTATTAACAATGTTGATATTTGATAGGAATTTTAATACTGAAAAATTGAATACTAAAGAAAGGGACAACGTTAAAATTGGTTTAGAACTGATGCTACAGTGCATCACGGGAACCATCATTCAGGCCAGGCACTTTACTGAACTACATCTCCCAGAAAATACAAGGTGAACACCTCCTAAATGAAATATATTGTTTTTCAGTTATGGAGCTACATTTTTAGCCAACAGTGCTTTGGAAGAAAATCTGTTTAGACAAACTATCTCCTATTCTACTATGTGGACATAATAATAAGTCAAGGAGTAAGGCAATCAATAGCGTTTGTATCTTTTGATATAAACCCCACAGATGTAGTTCAGACCTCTATTTCAAAATATATTTTGGTTACAAACACTGGACTTACGTCATGAAGGGGAAATGCTGCTTTGTAGATTCCAGTGTCCAGTAATTTGTTAATGCCAAACTTTTTCACATTGTTTTTGGTTGCATATTCCACACGGGACAGGATAAAATGAACCTGAAATGTATAAAATATTTTTTTGTCTCTTGCAATCTGAAAGTAATCATACACAACTATACCTGTTTCAGCACATAATTGAGTTAGGAAAGGGTAACAAGTGCAGGCAAAATTAATTGCACAGGGTATATGAACCATTCAAATCCCTCCTTTAAATTCAGGAGGAAGAGAAATGGGACAAACGTAAGGAACATTTCCCTTCTGGTTTGTCCAGGCTGTTACACAAATGACACAGAACTATTGTGTCCCAAATATTCCTAATTTTTCAGGATGCTTTCATGAAGGTAATTGCACTGATTTGATTAAAGGAATCTTTTCTTTTTAAGATGAAATGCTAGGACTTACAACTCGGCTTCTAGTTGCAGGATTAAAAAATGTGTCTTTGTCTTGAATATAGAAATTGGACAAATGTTCCTTTTGAAAAGGGGCAGTGAAAAACTCTTGCTCAGGTTTGATGATATTTTCATCCACTCTGAAGAATCTACTAAACCAGTTGAAAGCTGAGTCTCGGGTTTTCAGGTCATTGGGTTGCAGAGGTAATTTGATGTGCATAACCTCGGCGTATGTGCACAGCACTTCCCAAGGTGCATGTACTTTCACAAAAATAAGTTTTTCATCCAAAACCTGAAATGAAAGAATATTAAAAATACGTGTGTGAGAATATGAAAGCAAAGGACTTTTCATAACACGTCTTAAACTATCCAGAATTTTCTTTCTCTCTACAGCTCATAGATGACTTACTCAAAGTGGCATTCATTGTCCATCTTAGCAAATATATCATTAGCTTCTGTAAAAGCATGGATATGAGGTGGAAACATACGGGCATATAAAGGCACATAAAAAAAGACAGCTAACTATTCCCTTAATGCTTGATGTTTACATCTCTGCAAGGTAGTTTACAAAGCAAGTTAAGTCTAACAATGCTTCCCCCATACGGGTTCATTAGGAGTGTTTGCACTTGCAGCCTGGCAGGGCAGCTGTGGCTTTGGAGCTGTCGGTGACTCCCCAGCAGCTCGAGTACAACCCCAGGGTGACATGACTTGATGGAAGGAGGCTAGGCACCCATGGGTGCTCCTGGGCAACATGAATTCCCAGCTTCATAGATAGCATGGGGAGAGGGAAAGGAAAATCGTCTGAGACTGCGGAGAATGACATCACGGGGCACATTTGCTCCCAGTTGCACACTCAAAGCAGCACCAGTATGCAGTGGGAACCCCGACAGCCACTCTTGTCTCCTGTCTACACATTGCCTATAGATCTTCTATTGACACCCTGCATTAGTGAGTGTCAGCCACGTGAAAGTACATTATGTAGCTCGTTGGCTCAGGAACATGGGTCAGATATCTGACCTAGCCTGGGGAAGTTTCCACTTTCAAAAGTTTTTCAGTCAGTTGAAAACTGCAACACGTAAATATGGCCAAGAGGGCCACGTCAGGCTTCCAGCAAGCGGTTTACTTTCTTTTGAATGTGAAGAGCCAAGCTGCATCCTTGGACGTGCAGGAGCCTTCACTGCAGAAATTAAATAAATACCTTGATGCCATGGATTCTGAGCCTAATTTGGGAGGAAGGGGCAAAGCGACCTTTTCTGGAGCTCACTATAGACAACCAAGCAACAACAAATTTAAAATGGAAATGACTGTGCTGTACCTCCCTGGGAAACCCGGACGGAGCGCTGCAGCCCTGCAGGGCAGGAAGGAAAGAGGCTCGGAGGGCTCCAACCCTGCCTCAAAGAGACAGCAGCTCCGGCAGCTGGTGTGCCTTATCACAGCGCTCTTGAAGTGCCCACAGGCAACATCATAGCCCAAAATGCACAAAGAACGATAGTTACAACCACTTGTATAGTGCCAGGCCTTGTGAGGAGCAGGGTCACGTGCTGAAGCCTTGTGCTGCTCTTCTAGCAGGGGCATTCTGCTCTGGACAAACCACAGGCTTCCCATGCCAAAGTAGGGGGAAAAGCTCTCTGCAGAGCATAGCCAGTAATTTTTATCTTCCAAGAGCTGAGCAAACATGACCTATGTAATCTCCCATCTTCCCATCTTTTATTTTGCAGCAGAAGGAACAGACACAAAGTTTAAAAGATTTCGTATCAGATCACAGAGATAGTACTAACAGAAAAAAGGTGGGCCTTTTTCTCCTGAGGGGAGAGAAATGTTACAGTAAATTCATATATCCAGTTTCCTTATTCCCATAGTGGGGGCTTTGCTCTCAGACACGGCTGTTCACACAGAGAAGAGCACTCACCGATCTCGTTGCTTCAAGTTGCAAGCCATTGTTTATCAGGTTTGATTCATATACTTGTCTCTTCCTCTGTTAAAAAGACATTGAACACTGTAAAACATCTGTTCCAAATTTCACAAATATGTATGCATAGAAGAATGGAATTGCCTCCCAAAATGAAGAATCGTTGGGTCATTATCTCTATAGTCCACTTGACAGCTACTGTGGTGATAGGTACAGTCTTATGTACTAATCCTGATCAGTTCTTTTTGGTCTGATATGCAATATTGCCCTCAAATGCAACTGTGGAGAATTCATCCTGTTAGTTTCTGGTACATTACAGAGGTAAAAATGTGCCCCAAATTTTGAAATTTGAAGGCAGCTACCTCTGAAACTTGTTATCACCTTTAGTCACTAATTGAACTACTGATGGCAGCCTCCTTCCCCCAATTAATCTGCCCTTTAGAAAGTCTTCATCTCAAGGGCTTTCCATCCCACTTTTCTTCCAGCAACCTGTAACCGTATTCTTCTTTCACAGTAATCATATCAGTTCACACAGTTCTTTAAACTGTAGTAGCCCTCTACATTTTAGTCCATGGATAAGCATGCTCAAAGGAAGAAGCCAAGAGCTGTAGCACTTGTAGTGTCAGTGGTGCTATTCTAGGAGCACTCTATGCCCCCAGAAGGACACGACAAGTTTTCCTCAGTAAAGATGAAAGTAATGGATTGTTTTAATTTCACTTCACAGTTACCAGCACTTGGCAGGTAGTGAGTTACAAAAAAATCTGAAATGTCTTTGCAATCTTCAATTTGCTTCTCCACACACATGACCTTTCTCCAAAAAACACACTGAGACAAGCAGCCCCTCTCCCCTCAAAATACGAAATATACAACTCCATAAGGGATTTATAAGAAATTTTGAAACTTCATGTGAAGTAATCCAATTTAAAAGCTATTTGCATCAACTGGCTAGTTCCCCAACGAGCTATTTGTTTATGTAAGTCAAGGGTGGCCAGCTCTCCCTGGCCTACAGACTGCATGTCAAAATATCAGCATGGGTGAGCAGCTGTAGGCAGCTGGGGCCGGGGGAGGGCTTCTGTGAGCATTTTGCCAGAAGGAGATGACATTAATGCACTGGGGACTGATGGCTTGATTCTGAACCAGGCCAGGCAATGCATGCAGTGAGGTTCTCAGAGTTACTTGGTGATACTACTTTCTTACTCCCAGATTGCTTTCATGTCACTGGCCAACATTTTGGTTGTTCATATGACCTGTGCTTAAAGGATTCTGCACCTACCACTACAGGAACTTAAAAGAAGAATGGTCCAATGGTTTCTGTCACCTGGTTCTCTGCAGCTAGACTAACTGCCTTAAGAGCTGGGCTTAAGATCCAGGCCTGTTGCTACTCTGAAGTACTAGAGTCAATGAATGACCCTTTAGATAAAGTCTTAAGCACTTTGATAGGTACATGGAAACTGGTCTTCAGGACGAGACCCAAAACCCACTCACTCTTGGGAGGCAAAAAACAGATGCTTCAGCAAAAAGGGCAAAAATCTCCAGGAGTTCCACGGGAACAGGTCAGTTGTATCTCCACATAAGTTTCATCCACTTCTTCACTGTTTAAAGACTGTTGTAAATCCCCAAAGCAGAAAACCCCAAATTTTCCAAAACTCTAGCAATTGGAATTAATAATTATAAAATTGAATAATAATATAAACAGCCTACCCCATTTATACTTTGTTAGTTCTCAGCTGCAGCACCTGCATGTGGCAATGGTCACAATGGACAAATTTCATATTTTGTTAAAATGTATTTCTTTTATCTGTTTTGGGTTTTCTGCCTTTTTATTCCAGTGAATATCACCTTCTTCTCAGGTTAGGGACAGGAAGAGCCAAATCTGTTTTCTACTTTCATCAATACTTATCACATTTCTCCTTTTTCCTCTCTTTTCTCAGGATAAAACCACAGTCCCAAACTTTGATAGCACTCTTCATGGAGGTATCTCTCCATGTTCCATTAATCCACTTGTTTATTGGTGATAGTATAATGCTCTTTGTATTTTTTCACTGTTTATATAATATTGTGTATATATATGTAATATGCACATTTATAATATATTGTATATATGTAATACTTTCTATTATCTAGAATTTTGACCATAGCTGAACCTTGAAGAGGACACGTAATACAGCCATTTCCTGTGACATCTAAGTTTCTTCCTTGTACTAACAATGCTAACTTAGAATTCCAAATGTGAATGAGTTTTTTTCCTTGCAGTAACATATTTCCTTGCATTTTTCAACATTTCATAGGTAATAGTGCTCTCCATTCTCCTTCAAAGCTAAAGGTTCAGAGTTATCTTGGCTTCTGAGTAAACTACATAATGATTTCCTCTGCAATTTTTCTTATATCATAACTCAATCCCCTTAACAGATCATTAATATATGTAGTACATAACACAGGAGTTGTTTGTTACTCCACTATTAACTCTTCTGCCATTTCATCCTACCTCTTTGCTTCTTCCATATTCACGTAGTTCTTTGTATGGTGAATAATACTGAATCATGAAAATATTTCAACCTGAGTTCTGCCTTGTTTAAGCAAATAAAAAAGGCAGGGGGTTAAATACCTGTTTTATTTTTTTCCTAAAGAGTGCAAAGATGAATGCAGGGCATTTGTCATTTGCAGAAGTCTAATACTTTTTTTTTTTTTTTAATTCTTACCATTCAGATTGCTTTAATAATTTATTATAGCAAGGAGTTCCCCAAATTAATTTTGCCCTCAAAATCTTAGAGGAATGTTGACAATATTAAGGTTTCTAATAATGCATTAATGCAAGTAGTGAGAAACAAAGCCCCTGGGAGGCTTTGCTAATTAGAGGCTTTGCTATTTTATATAAATGATTGAATTATGTGTATGATGATCTATGGAGGAGCTAGACTTTTACCCAGAGGAGTCTGTAGTGGTTTTGTGTTGACTGGGGAAAACAGCATGAAGATATGATAGCTTATTAGGCTGGAAGGTGGAGACTGTCCAAAGTTTATTTTAGTATTCGCCATTTTGCTCAGCTACCCGCAAGGCGGAGTTGTAACAATAACGTAATCATGGGAATGTTGCTGATCTAAACCTGACATAGATTTTTATGATTGAATGGCTAGCCAATAGACTAAGACACTACGGGATACATAATCATATACAGTCTTCAGAAAGTGAAAGCATAGTGTAAGTAAATGCCAAGTATTACAGGCATGTAGAAGGGTCAGCTCATGGGAGCTGCTTTTTCACCGTGATGCTTTCAATGTCTGGTGATTGTCTTGCCCAGCTGAGGAGACTAACAAGATTGTGGGTCTGGAAATTGGTAGCAGACCACTAGCAGTTTTTTTCTCTGTGTTTTGTAAATGCTAGGGAGCATTTGCTTTGATTACAGTGACAGAAGAATGCCAACTCGTATCTTTGTTTAGTTTCATTTGTGCAAAGATAAAAGTTCCCCACAACAATATCTGTGTGGCTTCAGGGGAAAAATACTAACAAGGATGGAGTGCTTGAATAGCCACCTCTGCCTTACCTGACAGGCAACAGATAAATCACAGTCAATAAGAGAAAGAGCATGGGGCCCAAAGCTTTCCCCACGGAAATCGGCTAAAGGGAGTGGAGAGAATCACTGTATCAATATTAGCTGCCAACTCTCACCGTTTCTTTGATGGTATTTGAAAGCTTTTCTGAAAGTCCCAGCTGTCAGCATCAGGAAATTAATTGATTGAGAAGCTCTGCTTCTGTAAGCTTCTTCCCCTTATCTTTGAAGATAATCATAAAAATGTGAAGCAGAATATGCTATAAAGGCTGACAGAAAGAAAGTAAACCCAAAGAACTCCAAATATATATTTTCTGATATATCCTCTGATTTTAAGCCAGCCTGGTGATTTTCTGCAACCTGACTCATGATCACAGAGAACTGGCAATACTGCAGTTCTAGCCCTGCTCTCAACAGTGGCTTCTAGTCACCCTGTTCGGAAAGACCCATTTCTGGTCCTGTGAATGTGTGCAGTAACTTCAGAGTAACTCCCTCCTTCCATTTATCTTCCCATCCTTCTGTCATCCCTCCTTCCATCCATTAGGCAAAGAAGTAAAATTTGGGTTTGGGGTTGCCTCAGGAACAGAGGTTTTATTTCAATGAGTTCCTGCTTCAAAAACCAGCCCATCCATCAGAGACCAGGGCAGGTGTGGTTGCCCTCCTCCCAGTTTCAAAGGTCCCTTTCATCCTTCTTCCTGGGCAGGTCGGCTGGGCACATGGAGGCCATGTGGAGCTTGCCATCCTCTACTGCCTCAAATCACCGCGTAAAATGGCACAGAGGTTCCCCTCTTTCTGTAAGCCCAAGTATTGTTCTGTTGCCGCGGGTGTGACACATGCTGAACAGCGGGAGAAGTACAATTAGTTTTTTAACTTATCCAAGCTTTTTGTTTGATGGCTATCTGAACTAAACAAGTCCAGAGGCAGGAACTGTTCATTGTTTGCTTATGAAGACAAAGTTCTCTAGCCCTGCTGAAGTTCTCCATAAGACCGTACGTAAAAAAAAAAAGTATGATGTATGAATTACAGTTTTCGTTTACTTTGAGAAAAACCCAAAACCCACAAAAAACCCCCTCCCAGCTATTTCTGTGAAGCACGGATTACTTCATGGTTGGAAATGAAGGTTTTTCCCACATTCCTTCTTAAGTTACTGACAGGCTTTCCGTTTATTTCTGTTGGGGGAAGCAGATGGACTAGAATGACATTCTGCATCGATCTATTTTTAATTCATCTTTCTGGTGCTGACCCTTTAACTTTCAACAATGAGCTCCTGGAGGACCCCAGTAGATAAAACTGGCATTTTGGAGCATTCCTGGAAAGACCGGTGATATTTAATTTTTATTCTGATGGTAACCTATCCTGACAAATAGGGTACATAAGCTGTAGGTTTAAAAAACATGCTTTGGGCAGGGATTTTAATTGCTTGCAAGGTACAGTTTCTGGAATCTGCTCCTGAAAGTTCGATTTCTGCTAGTGCTTGCAAAATTAATTGTATACCAACATAAAAAGGTTTGGAGTTTGAATTGAGTTGCATGTATGAACACTATCTGCTAACTTTTGAATCTGTAAATTATATTAGAAACTTCCACGAGGATGTTATTTCAGTAGTTTGACTTTACCTCCTTTAAACCAGATTTCAGAAACACATGAAAACATGAAAATGAGGGAAGCACAACACTGCTGCTGCACATCTCCAAGTACTTCAGAATCCCATATTTTTGTTCCTTCTATCCAAATCACCTCCATGTTTTAAGTTATTTCCTTCTCTTCTCTGAGATGTTTTCCCAAGAATGCTGCTGGGACATTTTCTCAGTTACAGTCATACAATTATCTTGAAAAAGGACAGAAAGCCATTCAAATCAAATATAATGATGGTCCCAGGACCCAATTCTCTTGCTGGAGAAGAATAGATGGATCTGTGCCCCTTTTCTCTGAAGCCAGTAAATTGGCTATCTAGGTTGAGGTCTGATTTTCAGATCCTTCTGACCTCAGTGAGGTGAGGATTTCACCTTAGGAGAACAGACTTCACTGGATCTGCTGTTCTTCAATAACCTGGAATTTCCAAATTCTGTGAACAATAAGCCGCTGGATAATAGCTCTATAAAACTGTCAAGAGAGTCAAAGAAAGAGTAGCATGAGCGAGGAACCTATTCAGGCTTAAAGCACCTTAAATTACACAAGAAACTACTTATAAAATTTGGCATTTTCAGTTAATCATTGATCAGAGACAGACAGTGACGTATGCAGCATTTAAAGCTGACAGTAAATGGCAATACTCCTCATTTTGGTATCTTGTATATCATCATAAGGGTAGAAGTCTTTTGCCACAGAAAAAAACTATAACCAAATAAAAAACAGTGTCAGTAAAGACAAGCTATCAACTGGGTTTTATGTCAGTACTGACAAAACCTGTATGTATCTTGGGCAGCACCATCTCCACACCATTCTGGGAACAGTGGTAGGCCAAAATGTTAATTCTCTCCCTGGAATTCCAAGGATGCAAAACTATACCATAAATGTCATCTTCCTTTCCATCTCAGACATAAGGTATATGTGTTTTGTTTCTTCTTTTCAAACTTTCTATTCACATTTTTTTTGTTTTGTTACTCTCCCCTCACTCCTAGTATGAGTGTGAGATAGGTCCCACGGCAGTGTCCTGCATCCCACTCTGGAAGAAGTACAGGAAGAAAAACGTTATCAGTGCTGCCAATGTCTGTGCAGCATTTGCTTGGGGAACGAAGATTTGCAGCACATGCAGCTTCTTCCACTTGGACACAAGTGATCTCAAGTGGACGAAAGACCTCTCTGTCTTTAAAAAGACTAAAGTGTTTGTGTGCTTGGAGCTGACCTGCACCCATCCCATCCTGAAAAGTTAGAAAGCTTACATCTGTTCACATTTTAAAAGTCTGTTCCTGCAACAACAGATAAAGGGAATGCATTTCTAAGCTGATGACACCTGTATGTGAGGCATTAGAGAGGGGGAGCCAGTACTTCTGAGTTGTCTCACGGGAATTTGGTTAAGACCAGGTGACTCATTTCAGCTTATGTGACAGACTCATTGAACAAACCCCTCTCCTCACTCCCTCTTCTCCTTCCTCCACCTTTCAGTACCCTCTGGTACTTTACCCAATGCGTAATGTTTTGTCTGTTTCATGGTTGGCTTTGGATTTTTTCATTTGTTCTCCTTCTCAGGGTCATCACACTTTGTTCTTGTCCTTGGAAGCCCTCTGTAACTGCCACTTCTTCATCCTTGTCTCTTACTATGTTTTCTACTGCCCTTTCAGCACCGTATGCATTCCCAGTATCAAAATTCTTGCCTACATCTTCCACAGTACCCTTACAACTTCAGATTCTCCCTTTCCATGGAAAACCTGGCTCTGAAAACTGCTGTCACCGCTGTTTTCAGCTTCCTTCTCACACATCCATGTCACCCTAATCACGTGTCTCAGTCTCCTGGCTGTACTTCTGTCCATACAGTCTCTGTTGGCCACTTCACTGCCAGGCCACACAGCTGGCTCTTGTTCAGCTTGGTGTCCACCAAGACCATGAGAGCCTCTTCCACAGAGCTGCTCCCCAGCCACTCAGTCTTCACTTTTTCTGATCATTAGTTTAATATACTCTCGTTGTCACATTTGTTGTGTGTAGGTAGACTGCTTCCTCTTCCTCAGCACACCGCAGACTCAGTCTGGCTGCAGATCTTTGTAGGACTGAGACCTTTGAAAGTAAACTTTTATTTTACAAGCACCTAGCGCATTACCCACAATTTCCTGGTCTAATTATTCATGGTTTCATTCTGGCTAATGTCCTAACATTAATGCTGCACTAAAAATACTCATCCATTGCTCACACTTAATTTCCGTCACTGTTTGGAAAAGACACTCATTATATTTTTAAGTACATTTGGGCAACTGCCAAATATTACAAACATAAATGTAAAATGTTAATTGATAAAAACAATTGTTTCCAAAGGGGCAGCTTTTTGTTTCTAATTACCTCTTTCAATTAATTTTTATTGCTGATCCTGTGATCATGTGTAATGCAATATCCACCCACTGCAGGACTCCCTCAAACCCTACTAACGACATTCCTTATGGCTGCCCTGTTAATGCCAACGACAACACTGTGTAATGAATATCAACCAATTTAACTGCAGGCCTTTTTACTCCTACTCTTCTCTTTCCCAACTGCAAATCATTATTTGTATATGAGCTGCTTTCAGTGCTATCTTTGTCCTTGCTTGGCTCTACCAGAGGGTGCTGTTGGAACATGGAGAGTTGCTAAATCAAAGAAGGAAGCGGGTGGGTGGGAGAGCGCAGGTGCCAAGGGAACTACAGTCCCATAGATTGATATTTCTCAAGCAGTTCACAATTAAAATAGCTCATTGGCATGGCTGGCCTTGTTTTTGTGGCCCTAGGTGTCATAATGAATGTAGTCCACTGATAGACCTACTGGAATAATTAAAAACTAATAGCTAAAAATAATCTATGATTGTCATTCATAGTTGCTAAGGAGCATCAAGCAGTGACTGGCTTGAGTCAGAATTTTTTTGCAAGGTACTAGGGAGGCCCAAGCTGTTGGAGTGTCAAGGGAAGGAGCGGTACAGGGAGAAATTGCCCTAGTCTGAAGATCTTGATGTCTAATTCTAGCCGGGAACCTGATACCAGATTTTTTTTGCTCACATCTCCTGAAGGGTTCCCTCCCAGAGGGATGCCCTGAGGTCACCTAGAACACACTGACAGACACGATGTGCAGTGCTCTGCCCATTTACACAGCAACCTACTGGCTTGAGCTCACCCCTGTTCCCTGCTTGGTTTGATGGACTTCAGTCTCCCAGCTCCCAAGAGTACTCCAAGGACGGGGCAATGCAATTGCCATTCTGGGTGAGGGCACAGTCCTTTCTGCCCATTGCTCTTAACACCCAACAAGTAATTCAGACTTATACTGAAAATAACTTACCTTTTGCTGTTTACGACCACTCCTCTTATGAGTCATTTTTTTGCTTTCATCTTCATATACCAAAACAAAGTCAATTCTTCGCTGCCCATCGCTGAAGAACAAGGAGTCAGGCTTATCTTCAAAATCAGCCTGGAAGGCAAGTAGGATAGGTTAATATGAAGACCTTGACTTGTCAGTTCCTTGCTCGGTTCCTGTTACACAGTATTTCAGTGAACCGAGAAATTCAACATGTCAGACTCATGTAACACAAAGACCAAAGCGACAACAAAAGTAGCACGGAGTAGAATGGAGGAAAAAATAAATAAATTGGGAGGTCTCTGCATGATATAAGAACAGCAGAACTTTGACCTAATTTTGTTCTTTCAAAATAGCATATTAGCTTTTGGCAATGGGGAGAGCGTTGGGATGCAGCACCATTCCCAAATAATGCATCTATCAAGTAACTTGCATGCCATCACGGATACAATGTTAAATTGTCTGTCTAAAAGGTATGTTGTTGCCTGATGGGAGTCTCAGAATTAGTGTGTTCCTACCTGTCCTCTTACCTGCCAGAAGTATAAGGATCTCTGCAATTAAAAAGCCCCAAAACAAAAGGCCTGGTAGTTTCAGGCACCCTAATACCCAAACCCACCATTGCCCAGAGAACAAAGAACATGACCAGGCTGCAGATGAACTCTCAAAATGGACACATCCTATGTGGATTTATTTCTCTTTTTATCCACATCTCAGCAAGCAAAGAACATTGTTGTATGCCACATACCCATCATGTCATAATATATGCCCGAATCAAAAGGATTAATATATCCATAAGCCATTATCTAGTCCCCGGAGGAAAATAGGATACATCTTAATGTGTTACTTCATGTGTGAAACAATGCAGACACATTGATGACAGGGGAACCTGAATCCTCGAGTAATGATTTTGTAGTTTCTTAAGAGTACTCTGAGGGCACTACCACATGTAACAACCCCTCCTTTCAGGTAATATATAGCTGCAATGTTATCAGAATTATCATGTAATGAGCACCAAACTCTCAGGTACTCAGCCGAATCCATCCATGCTGTTAACAAGGGCAGTGCCACTGAAGTTGACAGATACCAAATGTCCAAAAGGGGACTCAGCATTGCATTAGAGATGGTAAGATCTCCAAAGCTGGCAAGCCCCCCATACAGAACCGCAGAGGAGGCTTGGCTTCCAGATGGCTGTGCATGCAGGGTGGCCCAGGACAGGATCAGGCCAGGCAAAATCATAGAATCGTAGAATCATAGAATTGTCAGGGTTAGAAGGGACCTTAAAGATCACCTAGTTCCAACTCCCCTGCCATGGGCAGGGACACCTCCCACTAGACCAGGTTGCTCAGAGCCCCATCCAGCCTGACCTTAAAACCTTCCAGGGATGGGGCATCCACAGCTTCTCTGGGCAACCTCTTCCTGTGTCTTACCACCCTCATGGTGAAGAACTTCTTCCTAACATCCATTCAAAATGACCCAGAGTAATCTCTTGAACATGCTGTGCCTTTGAGAACATGGGAAAGATTCCCAGATGTCCTTCCTTGAAATTTCCCTGTCAGTGCAGACTAAACTTCATGCGGGATGCCAGGTCCAGTTTGGGGAGCTTTGGGATGTCTGGTCCACAGAAAGGCACATGGAAATGTGGTTATGGGGTCAGGGACCCCTTAAGTGCAGACTGAAATGGTAGTTCTTCAACTGTGATAAAACTTAGAAGAATGCCAGTCTTCAGGCTGGAACACCCCAGTTCCAGGGAGCATACAGTGTTTTAGGAAACACATTTGTCAGTGTTTCCAAAACAAAAATTTCCCAGGAGTTATATTCTAAACCTCTCCCTGTAGACTATTTTGTTACTGTTTATTGTCTGAGTCAAAACAGTCGACCAAGATGTGTCTCCCCATAATTATGACAAAATTTCCATATTTTAAGGAAACTCAGGGGAGTTTAAACTCTCTATTTTTTTATGTTGTATGTGCAAAGGCCAGGATCTGCTGCAAAGAGGCCCTGTTAGCTTAGTTCTCTTTGAATCCCACCTGCGCCTAGAGATTTGGGACAAACCTGACAGCAAGCAGCTGCTGACATACATACATGCACATATCTATATGTATATAGGCTGACATATGGCAAATATACACATATATTCTACGTTAGTTTCACAACCTGGCCTAGGATTCAGAAACTACCTCGGCAGCCACCAAAGCAACATACAACTGCACACTGTGGATAAAGTTTTAGGAAAAAAAATGCTTTAAACTTTTAGATGGCATCACCAGACCACAATGACGCTGCGTATCTCTATCACCCAAAGCATGCGAATTTCTAAACTCTTGAGAGCTGGAGGTGGCATAGTCCCATCAAGCAATCAGGCTTGACCCTGGCAAGTTTTCCTCCCGCTGAGGACTAGCCCTGGGTGTAAAATGCAGCCCCGCTGCAGCCATTTCCAGCCTCATTTAAGACGTAATCACGATGATTTCATGTTGACCAGACTCCCATCGGGAGGAAAGCATCAACAACAACAGCCGACAGCCCCTGTTGGGAGCCGGCTTGGGAGCAGCAGCGGCAGCAGAGAGGAGGTGGGGAGGTGAAGGTGGCCAGGCACAGAGCCCAGTCCCGCGGCCACCGCTCTCCCCTGGGACCCCCCAGGCTCTGGACAGGGCTAAAATTGCTCCGCGTTGCCACTGCATAAACCAGGAGCTTTTTTTTTTAATTGGGCTTCTTCGCTTTTTGAATCTTAAAAACAGCTTTATAAGAACTTCTGTTTAAAGAGACAGAGTTTCATTGTGAAATTCAAGCACTTGCAAGCATAAAAGTAGTAATAGCTTTGAGTTTTTTTCACTACAACTTTTAGCTCTTTTTCCTATGTGTCCTATCTACAGGATAGAAAAGAAAGAAATGGCACACAGCAAACAGCAGATCAAGTTTTGATCTAACAAATTTTGATCATAATTTGTGATTGCATAACTCACTGCTTAAATAATTCTCCTTTAAACGTAGTCTCCTTTAAGCTTATAAAAATAGTATGTAATTTAGCGATGACTGGATTGTCAATAAAGGCTGCCTGTTGATCAGTATTCTGACTCATGAATTTACTTACATATATGATTTCGTTCACATGAGTATATACGTTACCATATACATACACCTTTCTATACATATATATAAAAATCAAACTATGGATATATATAATGGAATATAGCTGAAAGATTAATCAATACTGGACTGCATGAATCTAGATACACAGAAGTTCATACTTATGAAGCTAACTTCTTAAATGTAATCTCTATTGCTTTTAATCATGAGGGCATTGTTTAATTGACCTATCCATAGACTCTTTATATATAAATAAAATAATAAAGAATCGACTCATTAAGCCTGGATACTTAAGAGATCAAGATAAAATCCACACAAATAAACTGTAATGGAACACTAAATGTTGCTCAATTAAAAGTAAGAGGTAAAATGTGAATGGGAATGTAATAGTTAAGGTTCTGACAGCCACATTAACTGAGATGTGTGGTGTATCTTGTAATCCCTACTGGATAGTTTGTAATGAAAAATCATATATTATTCAACATAATTACCAGGGGAAAAACAAGACTGGAAACCAAAAAGATGTGCTGTACTCTGAAGTTAATAATTCCTTTGAGACAATGTTTGTTTTTTAAAAAATACTATTTGACAGTATTACAAATGTTATTATGATACAAACGCACACAAGCCTGTCTGCATAGACACATAAGTTAAGGGGTCTGAAATTCCAATACATAATTTTTCTTAAGTATTGGTAGCAAATGATAATCCAAAGTAATGAACAGGCCCATTGATACCTCTTTGTTTTGGAAGAAACAAACACGGGGTCTATTTACTGCACTTTCTCATTTTCTTAGCCTCAGCATAATCACATTTTAAGTATTGACGGAGGCAATTGGTTGTGCACTCTAATGTTATAATAATACCCTAGTGGACAGCAGGTTAATATTGATTAACACCATTAATAAATAAAAAAAAAATAAATTCATTTAGCTGTAAAATACTCATTACATTTAGCGCATACTCCGCAGCGCTTCTGAACTCTCCAAGTGCTGTACAATCAGCTGTGTGTCTACCTCCGAGAGACGGGGAGCTATTAGCAGCTTTATTAACAGAAGGAATCCGAAGGAGGGGAGGGCCCGGCGGTGGATAAAGCTTTTTGGAACACTTAGGTTACACCTAGAGGCAGCACGGCCACCTTCATGCGGGTGTACCTCTGCCCTTCAGTTCAGAGCAGGGTCAGATCGGGTGAGCACCGGTGACTCTTCACTCCAAGGAATGAGGCTGAAGGCAGCCTGTGGTAATAAAAAGCCCAGAAATGTGTATAATGCAGCCACCACCTCCTCAGCACCAAATGCCTTGTTCTACAGACCCGCTGCTTGTGTCCTCACCAGCAGGTGATGAAGGCACAGCTGGTGGGGTCCTGCTGGAGCTGGGCAGTGCTGCACTGATGCAATGATGCTGAAGGTCCCCAGCCAGCCCTGAGCAGCCTCTGCCATGCACACCCCCCTGCTTACACACCTTCGCTTCATCCTCTCTGACTCTGGCCCCCCACGGCCACCTTGGCAAAGGAATAAGGTGGCTGCGCTCCTTGTTAATCCAGCACAAGCAGTCATTGGTAAACAGCATCTGCTCTCCCAGACCTCGGAACAGAGTGGCACTTGGAGAAGGGACAAGCGGGACACAAAGACAAGCTTGCCCCTCCACGAAGGGCTGTAAAGGCTGAGGTAACCGGATTGGCTGTAAGTGACCACAACATGGAACTGACCCTCAGCCCCTTGACTCAGAGCTACTTCTCAGGAGGGAGACTACCGTCTGCTCCTCCCCAGGTATAACCAGGCTTGCCGGTAACTACGGGGAGTTGCTATCTCTTACTCTTGAGACCATTTCTGTAGCCATGGCTACATGTGACGCCTGCAGCAGAAGATGAAAGGAGACCACACTAGTGGGAAGCTCCCTTCAGCAACAGCGATGCTCCGCGCCAGGGGAGAAAAACCAGTGGCATGACAAAGAAACCCGTCTTCACTTTTCTGTTAACACACAGCAGGGATAATGGTGGGAAGGGCATCATGGAGACAAGCATGAAGAAAAATATGTGCACAGGAATTGCAGTTATTTATTGTTTACTACACCCTGAACAAGCACAGTACTGTAAGCTGGTTTTTTTAAATAACAAGAGATTCTGCAGGAATGACTTATCTAACTGGAAGGATAAAAGAAGTGCCCTATTTTGTCTGCATGAGCCTTTGGTGTGACTGTCAATAGCGCCAAATGTAATCATTACTGGAGGTATAAACTACCTGTCTGTGACCCCACATAATTTTCAGATAGGCTGCAAAACAGGTTTCTGCAGCACGCCAGGGAATAAATCAGTACTGGGAAAGAAGAGAGCCGAGCAGAGCCTGTGTAACGTCGCCTCCGCTGACAGGCACCCGGAAAAAAAATCCTCCAGCTGGAGCACGGCGATAGTCTTGCGGGGGACCCGCAGGTTACACTTCAGTTGTGGGTTTTACGTAGGTGAAAATTTCAGAGTCCCTGTTTAGGAGCACAGTTATTTCTCACTACAGGCCTCAGGAAACTTCAAATCAAGTAAATAAAAAGGAAACAAATTATATTACTGGGATATAATGAAACATGATTATTTGTAAAGTGCTTTGAGAGTGTCTGGAGAAAATGTTACAGAAATGTATAAAGTTCTTCTTACTATCACAGCTATACAAAATGTTCTTTTATGTTCTAAGCGATCAACAGAGACAACTTGCTAACATTAAGACCAAGACAAGCATTTCTTTCTGGAAGATATACGATATATATAATATATAAGATACTTCAGGAAGATGTAAGTTCATTTGCATACCACATGCTAATGTTGGTCTGTTTCCGTAGGGCCATAAAACTGTTGTACCTTTAACATTTTTCCTGGTGACTCATATTTGCTAATAACAACAGAGGACTGTTTTAGTTCTGTTTTTAGCAACAATGAGATTATTAGGAAGCACTTAATCAGAAGAAGGTGGGTTGGAATTTTTTTTTTTTTATTTCCTCAACATGCGAAGAAAATTTTCGATATGTAACAGGCTGAAATAAACTGAGACTAAAGACACAGAGCAGAAAAATGCGGGGCGTCATTACGGTCATACATTTCTGTCAGCAGAAAGCGGTTGGTAACCGGCCAGGCATCGGGATGCCTTGTCCCCTGAGCTAAGTTTGGACCAGACACCCACTTGACTTCCTGCCCACACGTCACGGCGCGGCTGGCTGCAGAAGGAATTCCAGTCACTCCTGATTAGAGAGAGACCACATGTCCCTACTTTTAAAGAGAGGTGAAGGCAGGACTCTGCCGAAAACCTGCTTTTCAGCGCCTCCCATCCTTCTCTGGATGCTGGAGCTGGGAAATGCACTCTTTCAGACTTCCCTGAAGCCTCCTCACTGCAGAAATTGTATTTGAGGGGCAGCAGTAATAGACAATTTGAAGAAGTTATCCCCTCCTCTGCAGATACTGACTCTCCAAAAAAATCCTACTGTTACATCCAATTCAAACTATCTACCTATAAAGCAGGTAAGACTGCAAAAAGAAACATCTGAGAGCTGGAAAATGCTTGAATGAAGGCTGCCTATGCAGTTTTGTCTTCTTTGTATTTGTTGTTTATGATACATTACTTAATTGCACAATCACATGCCATATTTCTACCCTCCTTGTAGTAGTTAGGGAATACTTCTTCTTATCTTCTTTATTCAGTGTCTTTTTGTTACACCTCATCTAAATAGCCCGAACACCTACAATGGAGATTTCCCTCACACTATGCCTATGGCACTCTCCTCATAGAACCTCAATATTCTACAGATGTTGAGAAATTTAATTTCACAAGATCCCCCAGGAGAGGAAGTAACAGTATAACCCTCATTTTAGCCGCGATCACATAAGGCATCTGGAGATCAATGCCAAAACCTGTTGACTGTCTCCTAAATTTAGAGTTCCAGCTTGAGACACCAGGACACTGACATCTTTCCACAGAGCTCGGCAATTCTTTCTGTTCAAAGAGCAGTACGCTCACTTTCAGGTCCGTATGTGACTATTTTGAACAAATGCAAACAAGGTCACAGATGTTCCCCTTTGACACTCAGGAAACAATGGTACCAAAGCCGGATGTGACTTTGCAAGTCTTACACAGAAACCCTATAGCAGAAGCAGGGATAAAATCTAATTATCTAGGACTGCATTCAGTTTCTCTACTCATAAGAACCTTTCATTTCATTCCCTGCGATTTCCTGCCACATTTACACCTTGCTGAAATACTACAAACAACATCCTTGCAGAATTTGGGCTTTTTGGAGATTAATGTCCTACTCGTGTGCTGAATGAGGCAGGGATCGTGTGACAAACTTAGCATGTGATCCTCTAATTGGAGACAGCACCAGAAGAAGAGCAGGACCATTTCTGTTAGCCAATAATGTACTCAGTTTTGGCTACTCCAGGGTGACTTGCAAAATCAAATCAAATTTCCAGAATACTTCGAGCTGCGAAGCATGATCTATGTTTAGGCAACAGGCACAGTACTTCCTTTCTAGTAATTTGTTTAAAGTCAGGCTTCCTATTCACTTTCCATTTCTAGCTACAATTAGTACTCATCCATTTCACAGACAGGCTCACTAGATCTCAATTTTATCTTTCTGGCCCCTCCAACCAACTGGAACTGCCCAGTGGCCGCCAGGGAGGACCTGACATGGAAGGAGCAATGCAGAAAAGATGCTGTTAAAACTGAACAGAAATTACAACTGCTGGTAAACATGAGTAACCAAAAATAAAAATTTATTTTAACAGTTGATTTTCAGTAGAAATAAAAATAAAGTCTACCAAGACTGCTCGGAGGAGACTGTTCTAACCACAAGGTATATGACATTCCATCTGTTTTGATGCTATTTCACTTCATATAAATACATACAAAAATTTTTCATTGAACCACAAGGAGGGTCTAAGAAGGATTTTTATAACGTCCTAGTCAGGGCACTCGGTTGGGAAGTGGAAGCTCTTGGTTCCACCTCATGCTCCAAAAAATGTTTAAATATTTTTCCAGAGACTGAATCAGCTTGAAACAAGGAACACTCTGCCACAAAATGCTGGGGCAGGGGCAGGGGCAGGGGAGGCAAGGGTATCCAGCTCCCAGAAGAAAACTAATTTCCTGCTACTTTGGGTACTTGTTTTCTACAGCAGAGGCATGACCAACCCGCCCTGACCCATAACTATGACAAGTCCTTTGCCAGCTAAGCTGCTAGAGCGACTCCCTCCAGGGCTCTGGTGCACCTTGGCGCAATGAAGACTGAATCCTTCCCTTCATTTACACTGCTTTCAAAGCGCTCTTCTACTACAGCAATCCTTTGCCACTGTCTTTTATGATTCTGTTTCCCATTTCAGTCCGATGAATCAAAATAGCTGCCAGTTTGGTGGCCAGGCTGAAAAATAAATTATCTAAACAGCTCCAGTCATAATATCTACATATAAGACAGGGCAGGCTTAATTCACCCCCATGAAATTGAATGCTTGATTTGCATCTCTTAACTTTTTAGCTCATTTTTCATTGTATTGTATGTTCTCCTAGTTATATAAAGAAAACAATGTATTTCCTTATGGACAGAGAAATGAGCAGGACCTGGACCTCCTCAGTCATAACACCTACCTCCTCTGTACAAGCTAAAGGGATAACTGGTGGCAGCAGTCGCAGGCTGTTATTTCTGGAGTAGGATCTAGTAGACAGCAGTGAAAGAAACGCACAGGCAGGTTCAGTTATGTGTAAATAGCTGATAGCTTAAATGTCCCCTTGGACTGGGCTGACTGGGAACCAGCTCCAGCTCTCATTGCTTGGTGGCACCACTACAGTACTTTCTTGAATGATTTCTCTATATGAAAACTGTCACGAAGCTCTTAGGTGCTCACAATTCATTGGTCCAATGAGCAATTCTTGATACAGTTGAAACTGTTTCTTTATGCCTTGTTCTCCCGTAACACTGATCCACTTGTAGAGGCACTTTGAGTAGAAAAGACAATCTATACACACCCAAAGCCAGTGACACTAACCTCTGTCATTAGACGAAATAAACACAGAACAGGCTTTTTTGATTTATATGGAGTTGCTCTATCAGCTTTAGGATAAGTATGTGATTTTTACACCTTTTTAAATCCAAGCTTATAGCTATCTCCTTGTGCAACTGCAGACCACATTCGTACCGTTCGAGGGGAAAAAAAATAAAATTGGATTTATCAGCATGCCAGTTGGGCATCAGGTTGGCAAAGCATGTGCCACGGCAGGGCTTGTTGGGGTCAACTGGCCAACCCTTAGAGATAAATGAGATCTGATGAAGGGGAGCTTGAGCTACAGCCAGAAGCCTATTAGCTGCAGAAAACATCAGGTGAGCTGGGGAACCTGAACTTTGGATAATGGGAATGGACACCTCCAGGTCTTTTTACTTCTTGCCACTTAAGTCTCTGATTGGAGTAAGGAATTTCTTGGTGTCTCCAAGCTTTCTGTAAAAAGGAATCCTGAACTCATATGTCGGCCAACTAATACCTGGGTGTGTATGAATCTACAGGGTATGTGTGTTTATATGCAGGGTGTGTTCATAACTATTTATCCTTGCATACACACACCAAAATCCTATACATGCATCTACAAAATTATATATAGAGAGGAGATGTATATGCATGTCTCAGTTTACAGCTAATACATATTGGTCACTTTTAATTGAGTCCAGTACCTGTGTCAACCTGCACTTTCACATCTGAGTCAATGACTTCAGGTACCTTCAGGGAAACAGGGATACAGCAGCTCGGATTCAGTCACACAGATGAACTGCATGTGCTGCACATGCAAAGGATTGCTAGTCTTCTGGAACAGCTACTGACAGCTGCGTATCTATACGAGAAAAAATTACAGGTAGTCATAGTTAAAGTAAAGAAGTACCCACCCATTCAGGAGTATGAAGGTTTTGCTGATCCGGCACAGTTCCATAAGTGGGAATAACCACCTGGTTCAGTTCCAAGACTAAAAATAAACATAAAACAAAAAAAAAAAATTAAACCATTTTAGCATTTCGTGTGGTAGGTGGTTTTTTAAAAAAATTATTAATGGTTTGTGGAGAAGCCACACTTCTCCACAAATTGCACTTATTTAGTGTTTCAGAAACAGAATGTTTGGGTCTCACATTTCAGTTATAATCAGCAGGCGGCAAGAGAGCTTGTCACCAGGATGACAATGCTAGGAGAGCATCCTGACCAAGCTACAGTGATGCAAAGCATCCCTTTGCTGGGATGTTATTTAGTGTTTCAGAAACTCTAACCACACTCTAGCAGTAGTTACGTTTATCTTTCAATGAATAAGGGTACCAGAACTGGCTCAACCTGCACAAATAACCCTAGCTCACGTTGACTGTACTTGTCAGGCAATAACAAATAGCAGTGCCAGGGAATTCTTCAGAAATCCTGGAATGGGTGTGATAAAGGCAGTGATGCTGTAACATTCACTCTACAACAGGAATGATTTTCACATAACCTAATAACTCACCTACAAGTTCAACGTGTATTGATGCCCCAGTGACTCCTCACCCATTTTGCCAATATCTATTAAAAACCAACAACCCGCAAAATGAACTGCTTTCCTGAAAATACAGCATAAAATAAAAATTATCTTGTGCAGTATGCTACTCCACGATACCATCATCAAGCACACTGGGAAAACTGACCACCATATCAAGCACTGGATAACACACAAATTCATCCCAATAAAGCTGCTGGAAATAAGTGACAGAAGCTTTACAATCGCTGCAAGTTTTAGTTTCTTAATAAATATTTTTGGGTCTTAAGAAGAAGTGGGATAACATCCTGAGGCTGAAGATAACATCATGTGGCTGAAGGGAGAAGGCTGCTTTCTGCCTATGCATGGCAGGCAGATGGACCCCATGTGTTATTTTTAGATCCTGAAAATAGAGACGTGTCTTAGCCAAGTCTGCCCTGCACTGCGGAAAGGGTCATGGATATCAACGGTACCTAAATGCCAGTGTTGTCTAGAAAGGATAGCCTCAACTTATCAAAAAATACTATAATACTAAAAGAAAATCACCAAACTCTAAAATAATCTATTCTATAGTACTCTCAGAAGGAAAGCTAAACGCCCATTAGATACAATGCCAGGACAAACATAACTGATATGCCTGTTTGTTTTCGGTTTGGCATTTGGTTGTTTTTTTGTTTTTTTTTTTTTTTTGGCTTAAAAGCTTCATTGATATGTGGCCAAATTCTCAAGAATTTTTAAGATGCTTTTTTTCACTGGTGATGCTCATTTATACCAGCGGAAGATATGTCAAAACACTTAGAAATGGGGCACAACAAGACTGCTCTTTACAAATCAGCAGAATTCTCTCATGGCCTCTAAGCAGCTGAATTCTCTGGTTTAAATAGTCTCTCATAGAATTTGGTAGGGACTTCCTTCCAGATGTTGAGCTGTCAGTTTCCAGATCTCTACTGTGGTGATAATGTATACTCTTGGGAGGAGACAAAAGCAAGTCCATGAATTTTTCCATCAACATGCCTTCAGAAACTTTTGAGTCATAACCCAAAGTTTGTCCCAGTTGAATAATCAAAGTCCATGAGGTCTCAAAAACATTAAGAAATGTTTGCCAGCACTTAAAGAGAGAGCAGGAAAATGTGGACTAGTGTAGCGCACAAACATCACATGCTGAGCCCATAATGTGAGGACTCAGAAAACATGAGCATATCTCAGCAGCTACTGCAAGACTGCTGTATATGCACATCATTATATTGTAATGGGTTCAGCTCAGGCTAGCGTGAGAAGGGCAAATACATATCCTTGATGTCAGTGTACTGGACATCACCCTATGTTCCTTAGGGCATTCCTTATTCTCTATCTGGACACAAAGATACCCAGATACAAAGTGCTTCTGAAAACCCACAGAAGAGGGAACGTTTCTGCCCGCGTGTAATGGGGAGGGTGAAGGAGAAATATAAACAGCTTGCTTTGAAATACAAACATCTGCTCTGAAACTCTGTGCGCCATTACACGAAACAAGCAGATGTGGACACAGACATGAAGATTTCTGCTAGCCACTGAACTGCGGTAACGAGAATCATGAGTTAAAATGGCCTTTTTGCTAAGTCCTCACGATGTGTAACCACACACTCCTCATCAGTGCTGTCTAGAAGTCCCTTCAGCCAGAACTGAAGAGAAGGGGGAAATGTGGCATTCGCAGCAGGAAGGACAACTCCAGGTCTCGCAAATCCTGATGGATCTGGGGCTGGCCAGGAAGACCCTCTGGAGAAATTTATGCATGAGTACAATCGCTTCTGCCTCGGTGTCTCAGGCCAGCGTATCTTCCCCATGATATGGTAAGTGTCATGCACACTTTATAATTTTATCAATATTTAGCAACTTAACACATTGTTACTTGAAATACTGCTCAGTACAGTCCCTGGGCCATTGGTCCAATGAAAGGACTCATGCAAAAGGGACCTGCCACTCTCACTTCTTATGGGGCATTAGCCCAGAACTTCTCTCAAATTAAATACAGATTAATGCTGTAAAGCCAAAAATACAAAGCCTTGACACCACCTGAATGTGTACTTAGATAACATTTGTTCTGGCGGTGGTTTGCAAGGACAGCTGTGCCAATTTGTGCAGTTTTTAGCTGGAAGAGAGCACCCTAGTCTCTCAGAAATACAAAAATGCTACCTGCAAAAACTCAGCTTTGACAGAAGTGCTTTTCCTACTCCCACAATCACTTAATCTATTTCTCCCACCTCCCCTCCAGCATTATGGTAAGGTCAGTTTTAAGTACGGAGGACAAGAAAGAAAATTGCAGCACAAACGTTTGGGGCTGGACACTAGGAAAAACTTTCTAACAGGGAGAACAGAAAAAGAGACTGCCTGGGAAAGCAGGTGAGGTCATGTGAAGTCTTCAGTTTCAGAGATTCTTCATCACAGATTAATTAAATATCCTGGAACAATCCAGGCCGAGCTGAATCTGGCATGAACCTTAGAAGGATGGTGCAGATGAGTTTTTGAGGTCCTTTCCAGACCCAGTTTCCTCTGAATGTAAGTGGGGTCATAGCATTCTCATAGTTATGTCCAAAAAAGACCACTGTGCTGAGATTTTATATTAAAATAATAGTTCTGCTTACCTAGTTCTTCTTCACAAGCACTATCACTCCTGTTAATGTTTGGGTCGGAGCACATCAAGTGTAGATGCTTATGTTCTACCACTCAGCCAATTAAAGCAAAGAAGGTGTAAGGGAACAAAGACATCTCTTGGATTTTTGCGGGCATACTCTGATTTTAATTGACTGACACATCAAGTTCTATCTTCAAGACATCCTGGCAACATATGCTTTTGTCAGAACATTTTACCTCATTTCTTTGAATTGTAATCATAGATTTTGAGTTCCTGCTGAGTGATACCAGTTGGTCTTTGATTTAGTCCTTACAAAAGATGCTCTTGTAAAAACTTTAAGTGCCGAATCTGTGCATACTACTTTACAAGTACGTATCAGTGGTATGTGAGCTGCCAACATATCAGTGGTATTTCCAGCTGCCTGGAGATCATTCTGCAGCCCAGGACACTGAACTGCACTGTCAGCATTTCACACCTTGCCTCAAACATGCCTATACACAAGTACTAAGAAGTCTGTGTTAATCCCATGCCGCTTCTTTATAACCTGTGTACATCCCATGCTTTGGGCCAGGCCACGGGAGATGAATCCTGCTGTTTTCTGAAATGAATCCACTGAATTCTACCAGTGATTTGTTTTATGAACTTTCTCTATGGCTTTGCTTTCTCACAGGTTGGCCAGCATTTCTGACTGGATTGAATTCCTTGAGAGCAAACGTTAATATGTCCAGTCTTTTCACTAGCTAATTGATATTGACACTGAGTGGTTTTGCAAGTTCAGTGATCTTCCCATTGAAAAATTCAATTTTAAAGGCTTTCATGAACATTACTAGTAGCAATCTCTACATACTACTATGGCAGAGGTGAGAGGCTATGGCACACTGATAGGCATGGAAGCTGCTCTTCCTTTGGAATAAATATAAAGAAAAATTAAACCTTTCCTTGGAGTCTGAATTGTGCAATAATAGAAGCTGCCCAAAGCACAGGCAGTAGGGATGAAACAGGTTTTTTGAGACTGTAAATTAGGAGGCCTGAGAATGGAAAAAAAGCAGTATCCAGAAGTGAAAAGAAATATGCTGTCCAAAAAACATTAATGACAAGAACACCACAAAGATATTGGACAAGCTGATGTTTGAAAAGACCACTGGGCTTGGCTCTATAAGCAAGGACATTGCCAAACACGCCTGAAATTGCCAAAGAAATTCTTGGCTATCATCTATTTTCTCTCTAATGGAAATATTCAAAGGTGAAAAGGGCAGCAGCGCTCTTTAAGCTTGCAAATCACCTATAAAAGCCAAATTAATAGGCACAGAATTATTCTGAGAAGTCAAAAAGGCTTTACAATGCTACGCTCATAGTCCTGGTAATTCACTTCCCTCAGCAAACCTGTGAGATCTCAGCCCTGGCACTGAACATGGTACCTCATGAGCAATCATGAACGTAAAGCCAGTAAGCGATGTCTGGGATCCTCCAGGGTCCCCAGGCACTGCTGCTTTGCTGTACGTATCATAGCACATATTTGTAAGTGTACAGACTGTCTGTACAGAAGTTTTAAAAAGTGTAAGTCCCAAATCCTGTTCTTAGAGAGGAAAAAATAAATTAATAGAATATTGTGCCCTCCTAAGTACAAAACTGATGTGCTCAAGAATACCTGCTCAGCCCCTCGGCGGGATTCGCCTGCTGCAAGGGGTGCTTCCTCCATAAGCAGGGAAGTTTACAGGATGGTTACAGAAAACGAGTTGTTGCAAAGCTAGACCGCAGTGCTGGGGCACATCAACTTCTCTGCATCGCCTGGCTGCACGTACAATGCCGTCCCACAGCCAATGCAGGTGGAAAGCATGGGACGAAAGGGTAGCAGGCATTTACCACAGGACAACACTGAATAGATGGCGTGCTTCAAACCCACACCCTAGCTTAGCTCACAGCACTGCCCTCGCGTAACCGTGCCTTGGACAACAACGTTCACTGCATATAGAAATGTAAAAACATAAGTACACAATCAGACACAGTTAAATCTTTTAGGCCTCAATTGGATTGCAAAGAAAATTAAAACAGTAACAAAATGCTTCACTGACTGGAAAATAGCAGGAAATATTTACATGCAATTTTTATCTGAAGCGACACATTCCCTCAAATGTTAGTTTGACAGCCCTGTCACCACATTAGAACAGAAAAAAATAGTCATCAGTAAAGTCTATCTGTTCTAATGAAAATCAAATGAAAAGATCATATCAGGTTTGTCACCATGAGGCTCAGAGAACTGGATGGAGTCAGATTGTTCCCATCTACTGGCATAAACATGAAGATCCAAAGACAGGGGGGTTTGCCCAGACAGTGCTTTCTAAGTAGAGCTGATCCTGCACCGCAGACCTCCTCAGAAAACAGACCAGCACCGTGGCAGTATCTCCCCATCTCAGCGGGCTGCAGTCGTGCTAGCAGCAGATCGGTTTCGTGATACCATCACGCATGGCACCCAGGAGGCAACCAAGCAAAAAGCCTCACCTCACAGGTAATGTCTCAGAAGCCATAAGAAAAAATGAGGTAAAATACTGCATATGAACTGAGTCCTGGAATGAATGAAAACTACTCTAAAGCCCATCATCTAATCAACACAAATTACTTTCACCCTATTTCATAAAAAAGAACAAACTACTGCTGTCTGGAATAAAACTAAAGTTTTGGGGAGATTCATCTTCTCAAAAAAGATGAGTATTGACACAACCAAGACAGAGTACCATGTGAAGAAATGACAATTACTGTATCAAAACTGAGGAAATAATAATGAAGGGAGAGCATCCTTAGCAGGTGGATCAGTCTAAAGATCCACGGTCATCCCTGAATACCAGCTGGGGACTGCGGTAAAGCCACTGTAGATGTCAGCTTCCTTAAGAATGTCCAGCCTTCTGTCTCTTGCTCCAAAAATAATAAAATTATGGTACTGAAGTATATATGATTCTGCCCTGGCTTTTGGGAAGAGAAGGGAGAGAAATGTATGGCATGTGTCCCAGAAGATCAAAAAGGCAGAGAACTGACAATACAAAGGAGTTTCCCTACTGAGCAAAGATTTTGCTTTTCCAAAGCTTAACACTTACCCAGAAAGTGAAGATATTGTTATAAACATGACTACAAGCTCTGGGGCTATGAACAAAGAACATTTTGAATATATGCTATTTAGATGAGACAAAACAACTGCTTTCCTTCCTGTTAATTTATATCAGATTATTAACATATTCATTTTATATATGTATACATAAAATCTAAAAATCAATCTAATAGTTATTACTAAAAAAAGCCTATCAGAACAGATCACAACCTGTTTTAAGGGCTGATCACAGAACAAAATTTTTTTTTTTCAGTTAAATGTAACCTATTCAAGCCATATGTAATATTTGCTGAAATCTGAAGTGAAGTAAAATTTTTGCACAAGCTGACTGTTGGACTGATATAGTGTTTTTTGACAGCCACAATCTCTTTTGCTGGTGCAGAATATTTCTTTATTGTAATTTATTTCATGTGGATCTGTTCATTGTATAGGAGTACTCTCAGAGCTAAGAAACTATTCAGGAGTTGAAAAACCAAGAATATGTATTTTCCTTTTTAAATCAATGAATCAAAGAAAGAAAGAGACAATGAGATCCATAGCTCTAAAACAAAATCAATCAAGGTCATCAACTTCCTTGAGCTGCTTCCTTTGTTAAAAAATACAGTTTTAAATGTAAAATAGCCTTGATCCTTATGTATCAAGCCACATAGAAAATAATTTCATTTAATTACTTAAACAATTTTAAACAAAAAAAGCCATCAAATACTCCTTAGCTAGGGTGATATGTTAACGTAATTTCTTTCGCTTCGATGAGTAAATGAATAAACACAAAGAGTTAAGAGAAGCATGTCTTAGGTTATCCTTCCTAAATGTAGGTCTGATCTTTTTACCTTGCCCCTTGCTAGGTGGAGACATTATCTTTTTGATGGTTAAAGGTCTGCCTGGGTTGAAGAGACTTTTCCAGACCAGCTTGTCTCTGGGACAAAGTCTCTTCTCCCCTCACACAGGAGGGCAGCCATTATGATCACAAACTATCAAAGTCTTCACCTCATTCCACCAAAATACTATCAGCTTGCATTTAGTAGCATTCAGTCCTTTAAGTTCAGTTATATGATTGGAATGCGTTTAAATTAGTTTTATGTTGTACTGTAGACCTTATTTGAAGAATACATGCTACTAAACCCCATATTCTTAATTTTCTGAAAAGTTAAGTATTTGAAGTGAAATTGAACTATTTTTATAACAAACTATACTTAATAACCTATTATTTATAGTTAATAAGAGATCTATACAGCTGCCTTCTCTGTGAAAGTCTTGTTCTCTTCTAATGGTTGCCTGCAGTCTTACAATACGTGAGAAAACCGATGACAATTAGTAATGCCAAAATGGCTTTCCAAGCTGTCAATAAATTACAATCTTTGTGCACTCAAACAGAGCAGATCTGCAGGTATCGTCAACCCCACACCTAATCTATGCCACATAATAAGAAAAACATCGATTTTAATTTCAGACGCCCAAGCATACCCAATATGAAGCTATAGACGCTGTTGGATCACAAAGGAAGTGAAATGGCTGTCTCGGAAGATGATTCTTTCTTGTTTGAAAGACTATTCTTTCCATTAAGTTATCTTCTCTTACAGCTGTGCAAACAAAGGATTGGGAACATGTGGCATGACTTTCAAAAACAAATACTCTTTCATGACTAACCCTAAACAGGAAAACATTCAGTTGGGAATATAATACAGAGTATTGCTAGTTTTAGCACCCCATGTCCTGAAACAGCCAGCTCAGAGTCGGGGTAGCTCACCAAAAATAATAAAGTAATGAGCAGGCAGTTATAGAACAAGAAATTGGACTTTGTGGAAATGATTCTGCTGATAGCAGTGCCTAAATATTTAAGAGGCACTGAGCTGGAAGGTTTAAGGGGCTCAGTAACCAACCTGTCAAACAGTTCTTATGTGTCCAGGGCTCGAAGTGGGACACTTGCCCAAAACCTATGGCAAAAACCCTAAATCATTTCAGTGAGACCTGGACAAGCCCCAACTTCAGTTTCGAAAACAAACGCTGGGCTAATGACTTTTTAGTTACAAGTCTGTGAATCCAGACTAATCCCCTGAAATGCAAATGCTGGCACTGCTGCAATGCACGCCACAACCAACCTGTCTGCATCCAGCCCGCACACCGGACACCAGTTGACTGTAAATCACTGCAGAAACTCAGTTGCTAATTAGACTATTCTAAACCCTTTTCCTGAAGCTAAACAATTTACCCACCTTCAGCTGAAACGGCCATCAGAAAGAACTATTTTGGCTCTCCTCTGTCAATAGGTAATATATAGATATAGAAACAATTTTTGTTTTTAGAATATAACACACCTACCTGCTATAATTTTAAACAATATTTGGTGTGCTTTTTGTTTGTACACTGAATGCATACGTGTCAAATAGCTAGCTAGCTTTGTCAGAGTATAAAATAATGAAATAAACTGATTAAGTCAGAAGGCTTCAGACTGATAATCTTTTTAGGCATTAATCTCAGGGTGGAATATGGGCTTGAATCATTCTTTCTTCTCCACATACACCTTCTTATAATCTATTAAGTAATTTAAATATATTAAAATGGTGCAACAAATGAGCCTTCTTCAATTTTTCAAGTAAGGGCTGCTTTGTTTTAATTATATATGGAATCAGGTAGAAAACTGCTGTAATATTGCCTGTCAAATAAGCCTGTTAAATTGTTGATTCAAACTATGTCACACTGTTACACACTGAAGCACGCACACATACATACTTTATTTCTTTCATTTTTAACAATAGTGTAAACATTGTCATTCCTACTGTCAAAAATGCAAGTTCTTGGTTTCTAGAGTTAATAAAAATAACTACCTCAGCTGCATTAGGAACGTAAAACACAAGGGATCAGCTGGGTCACTGAGTCCAGCACCAGCTTACAGGCAACTTTGATTTTTAGTTTTGTTGGTATGTTTTGAGAGAAAATTTTCTTTACGTGGAATAATCTGTTTAAGTCTGAAAAAGGGATCAAGAAGAACAGGCTGCAGTTCTTCTCTTGCAGTGAAGAAAATCCAGGTGGCAGAGGATGAGATCCACTAATTCTAAAAACCCAAAGGGCATTAGGACAGATTTGCAGTAGGTGTTAGGCATATAAAGTTACAGATAAATTCCTGCTGAGGTATTCAAAAGTGTCCAAGCAGATTGACAGTTTTTATGCCAAATTATATCAAACACAGCATATGGCCCTCAGCGACCAGAATCAATCCATCAATTTCATTAACTGAGCCATCAATTTCATTAACTAGAGTTAATATTTCCCTTGCTTAATGAATTATGTTAAATGCAAACTGTTACATAAACACCCTTTCTTCCTATGTATACAGCATATTTAAGATAACTAATAAACATGTTTGCATGCTGTTTTTCTCTATGGTTAATTAACTCTACTTACCAACAAGTTACATCTAAATACAAGTTCGAGTTCAGGGTAAATAGTTATTACCTAGCAGGTAAGAAAGAAGTCATTCAACAACAAATTAAAAATCAGAGTAAGTGTGCATTAAGCTATACACCTGCTGAAGTTAAAGTGTGTCTATGGAATTAAAGAAGGGATGTAAGCACCTAAACCAGGATTTGGGAGTAACCCAAACATTCAGGTCCAGAAGTACAAACCAAACCCACGGCTGTGCAGCTGCTAGCTAACAGGAGCCTCCTGCATTTCCCCTGGGGGTCACTGAGGACCAGGATGGGTGAAACCCCTGTGGTGCCCTCAGCACTGTCATTATTCAGCAGAACACAAGGGTTTTACTGTCTTAGCTGCTCTATCAATCAACAAGAAAAAACTCTCTTTCTTTTAGAAAGACTTTAAAATAAAAAATCAAAACATGACTAAAAACTCTACACAGGTTACTACTTATTACAACCTGTAAATTAAATCACTAACTTCAATCATTTCACTTTGGTTAATACTGCTCTACGTGGTAGAATCTGGTTTTCAGGGGTCTTAAAAAAAAATAGAAATTTATAGCTAAATGCAGCAAGTGAGCAGATCAGTAAGACTCCTAATCACAAACCCTGGTTCAAGATTGTCAGCACTGATGCTTATTTTAAAGAAGACAGAGGATTGGATCCTGGTCTTCCCATTTTAGAAGTGGTTTTTACTACATAATAGGCAAAAAGTGATATCGCTTGATCTAGCACAGGAGCTGCTGGTGGATTTTAAAGCAAAGGAAGTAATTTTTTACTATAAAGCCCAAATTGTTACTCTTTTTTTCTTCAAGAGCCCACCTCCTATAAGATATATAAGATGGGGCTGCAACGAGGATGAGTACAGGGCTGGTCAAGGAGGAGGACTTGTCCATCTAGACTTTTAACTTGTTTTTGCAAAAGATGGATAGGCTATAGAGACTGTAGGAAGATTGAAAGGAAGAAAGATTATCTGATTGTCAAAGATTATCTGATCAGATTATCTGTCCAAGATTGTATTCAGTCTTGGAGAAGTGGCCTATGCCCCAGCCTCAGCATCTAATAGATGTGATGCTGAGCAAGATACTTGAACAAAGTTTTGCCCAGCTTGCTTTCCACCGCAGAGTTTTCAAGCCCAGGGTGTTACAGTCGGGAAGCTCAGCACTTTTACAACAGAGCTGGCCATTTGTCACTAAGTTAGCTGGAGAAGCATGGTGCGGTACTTGGGATTAGCAAACTTGGGAAACGCTCTTACTTCTGAAAAATCAGTCCCAAAGCTTTTGTGATTGATGGGCATTTTTTTGACAGCTTCGTATGAAACGCAGAGAGTTTATCAGCCATAAACCCAGAACTGTGTTAAGACCTTATTGTACAAAAGTGGTTGAAAATGAATTCTTTTCTCGTGGCCCTGCTGCAGACGTGTTCTAGGGAGGCCTGCGGGTGGGATGCGGGTCTCTCTGTTCAGTGCCTTGCCTTTGCGCAGCCCATTCAGAAGTGTTTTACATTCCCCACATCTTATCACTTCAGCAGCCTGCATTCCTACCACAGGGCTCTGGATTCCTGAAACTCCATCTCTCCCTAAAAAGGGAGTTAAGGCAACCTGACACTCGCATCCCCTGTCGGATGTACTGTCAGATGTGGGAAGAGCACCATAGAAACACAGAGGGGGAAAGGAATGAAAATGCACAAGGCTTAGATAATTTGAGTTAAACAAGGCTTGGAGCCATGCTTTTAATGAGGAAGAAAAAAAGAAATCTGTAATTACTACCAGTTTACTGAATGAGGCAGCGGACTTAAGAGGAAAAAAAGACCAGTACGATTCTGTAATTAAACACTGTAACATGCATGCAAACAAATGGCAGGGAAACTGGAGTTGCCTGGGCAACATTAATGCTGACATTGCCCAACTTCTAAGCGCTTGACTTCGCAACCTTAATGCTAACATTTTTTAGACATAATATATAATTAGACGCAGCCAATTAGGGATGCTATGCCTCCTGTTGGTAACCGGTAATATTTACATTTAAATATGGAGAAAGATTACTGCTGGCTATACTGTATTATTTAATTATACAGTCAGTTTAGAAATGAAATTATATCTGAAGCATTTGAGAGATTCCCTTGAGCAGAAGTGATGGAACAATTATTACTGCAATTTGGCATGAGGAAACTTTGCTGAAAGTCTAGAATTTCACCTAATCAGACAATTTGATTAGTGATCCATGTGTAGGAGCACTCTGTGCTGCTGATGAGTAATTTCAGAAAGCACTGTAAGAAAAGTAATCATAATAACTATGGACACTTTTCCTTAGCAACTTGCATATAAAATTTATTAAGTTTTAAAAGTCAATTCAGAATAATGTAATTAGTGTAAATTCAGTACCATGATGGAAAAAAAAACCCAGTGTGTTTTAGCTTATTACGATCACTATGAATAAAAAGTTCTGGTTGCTGCTGACAATTCAATTCATGATGCCCAGCAACTACAGCTGGTCAAGGTCTGACAGCCTCATGCCAAACAGCTGTGGCTTTGAAGACACAGAGGTTTCTAAATTACTTTCTGGGAAAAGAGGCATTAACAAGAAAGATGCCTGTGTGCACACAGCTTTCTAGAAACAGTAATGTGGGCAGACTGATGAAAAATAAGAATAAGCTCTTTCTGACTGGCATTGAAAAGTCGACTATACAACTAAAGGAAAAAAATAGATGCACATGAAAATACTAACTCAAGAAACTTAAACACACAAACACATTTGGAAAATATTAAGGCAACAAAAACAAATTCCAGAGTATCACATTTTTCCCTGGACTTTGAGAACCTGGAAGTAGAAGGAGGTAAGATCTCAAGAGTTATTCATTCCAGTCCTCTTACAAGACAACGATGGAAAAATGTAATGGATTCCTTTGGAGAGAGAATGCTGTGCTGGAGGTCCTGGTCATTTCAGTCACTGGTAAAGAGCCTCCAGCTTTAGGTGATGTGAATGTACAGATCAGTAATCGCACATTTAGCAGACCAAGCCTTGAGCTTAGGCAGGGTTGGTAATGTGACCAGCTTTCCAAGGTAATGCTGCCATCAGACCACACCTCTGGCTGCAATCAGCCTCTTGTTGGGATGGGTGATCTGTGATCTGGCTTGGGTGCCTGACTGGGGGCTTGTCCTTTCTATCAGATGTAAGAAGGAAACGCACCACTCGGCTGCGGTCAACCAACTGCAGGCCTTAGCACTAGCTCCTGGCTTTCATCCTTGGACAGACGGCCTGCTCCCAGTCCTCAACTTTATGTTCTATTGGAGTCTTTGGCCTATGGCCTGCCTTCTGTCCATGTTCTTGCCTTGCCTTTTGACTGTAGGGCTGTTCACAGGTTTTGCACAATGTCAGTGACTTTTAAGAAACAGAGTGTATGTGCAGCCACAGAAGAACAAGGGTACATAAGAACACAAGACCATGCTTATGGATCATCTCAGTGGTCCACCTAGCCCAGCCTCCTGTCCCCACGAGTGACCAATGGTGGTCTGGGCCAAAACCACCATTCAGTGTTCTGAAGTGTAAGATGAGGGCATGGAGGCAGTGAAACTCCTACAGTATACGATCAGGCAGAAGCAGTATATTTGTGTTTTAGATCATGTGGCTTTTTAATTCGTAAGTTTCTCCCTACAGCTTTTGAATCAGCAGCTGTTCTTACACTTTTTGGCACTGGGAAGAGTGAGGAGCAGCAAGTTTTTATTCACTTCCGCTCCATGAGGTGTCACATTAGAAATCTTCTCAGGTATATTACATACTACTACACACTCTGAGGCAGATGCCACAGATACCTGAGGAAAAGTATCAACAGTGCTGCCCATGGGATAGCGAGAGCTTTTTGACTGCTTGGTGTGCAACGATGTTAATAATGTACTGTGTATCTAGATATTATGTCAACCTAAGATATGCGCTTATCAGCAACACATATAGAAGGATCATTCCCTGGGTAATGTCCTAATTCAGATTTCAGCATGGTCACCCACCACTGTTATGAACATGTTTTTCAGAGCGGGAACAGTGGAGGCAGCTATAGACCCACCAAAGTAAGCACATGATAGTGCAGTGTAAAGCCCCATTTCTGGACTTCTCTAACAATTGTTGCACCCTCCTAGAAGATTAGCCACCCCAGAGGGAGTAAATTCAGCCTAAGAACTTGTCAGGAAAGAATGCAGGTGAATTTTAAAGTACAAGTCTCCTTTTGATTGGTTTTAAGCATAAAAATGTGGAAAATAATTATTTTGATATCTTATCTCCGGAGGAAGCAAAGTCAGGAATATACACTAATGTTGCTGATGAATAATGACTGGCTTTGAGTCTTAGATACCATTCAGCTATAACAAAACCAAGCAGCAAGAATAATAAAGAGGAAAAAGCCAAACAGAAATTCTCTTGTTTTCCTCCTATCTCACCTATACCACAGTATAATTCCATGAAATCTTAAAAAAGCCTACAAAAGAGGAGATGCAAGCTTTGCTTTGGAAAGCACGGAAAGACATTTTACTTTGGTATGTAAAAAGAGTCCTGCTGATCTGTTTTACAATGTTATGAACACACCAGATGGCAGCAACACAGGAAAAACCATAGGGCTTGCTCATGTCATACAACATTACAGATCTTCATGGGAGTACAGCCAGTGCTGAGAGACCCAGCCATACCCTTCTTCACAAACTCGTTTCCACTGGGATTCTACTCCATTTCTCCAAAACTGTGGAAGTGAGAGGATGTAAAAAAATCAGTTTTCAGGTGAAAAAAACCAAGCAGCCTCTACAGAGTTGTTTTTCATTCAAGCTTCGGTAAGATTGCTTACACATCTCATGATAACAGTAGGGAAAAGCAAGTGTGATGGTCTGTTAAGAGGCTAGTCATAATCCCTCGACATTGGCTATGCTGAGTTTTGTTTTATTTTTTAAGAGAAGACCACAGTGCCTTTACTGCAGATTCTATTTTTCGTGTCAAGGAGAAATATGACCTTTTGAAATGTGCGAATCCAGCTCATAAGACTGTAAGGCAAGAAGTTACCAACAAGGTCATCCAGCCTGATCCCTGTAACACAAGCCTGAAGATTTGACCCTCCTAGCTCTTGTGTCAACTCCAGCTTCTGGCTAAAGGTGAATAAACTTCTCAGTTCCAAAGATTTTACTGAACTGAAGACTGATAGACTGGTATTGAGGAGATGTCTTAAAACGGACAGCAAATTAGGATCCAATAAATCCATCCAGAAAATTTTCTCTCTGTGCCGCACATAGCACTGATGGGATACGTTCATGCTGAACTCACACAACTAGGATTTCAATGATCACCTTTCCTGAAGCCACAGGCTTTGGTTTAGTTGAGTATCTGCAAAGTGGAGCAATCCCTAAACATGAAATCACCGAATGAGTCCTCTCTCCCTGTTTGCTGCAGGTTGGCACTTTGGCTGTGCAGTCTGGACCCTAAAAGCACCTTATGTCACTTCTGAGTGACATTTCTCTTCTGCCTGAGTCAGATCTGCTCATATGGAGTTAAACTCAGCACTCTGAAGACCAAGAGAATCACTGACCCTAAAGGTGGCAAAACAAAACGGTGAAGAAAATACTGAAGGGGATGAAAAAGAACTGAAAGACTCTTCCTGAAAGCAAACAGGATTTCTCTGGAGCTTATTTTTGCATGCAAGGTGTTCTTGTGGTATCCTGAGGAACATCCTGTTGAGGAGAACGGTCACTGGGTTTGTTCAGTGAACAGTACGCAGTGAGAGATGCAGAAACTCTGATATGTCTGATAGACATATTTGGTCTTTTCCTAGAGTGCAGGATAAACGTCTATCCCCGAAACATTTAATTAAACTCAGAGGAAACAAACAAAAAAAGAAAGATGAGGCTACACCAGCCGCAACTGATGGATGGCGTACCGCTGTTCAGACAGATATTTATCCTTCCACCATTAATAGCTTTGGAAGATAAACCGCTGAAAAAACCCACTGGAAAACCCCTCTCTGAACAGCAATATACAGTCACTTGGAGCTGAGACTGCAGCATTTACACACTTTAATAACTTTATGGATGCTGACAGTTTGAATTAACTCAAAAGGTTTGTTCTCATTTTTGTGTCATGTTTGGCTCGTAATATGTCCCGTAATACACGGACTGGTGTGCAGAGATGAGCAGCAGCTTGCTACCTCAGAAGTTTAGGCTGTTGTGTGAGGACTATAGGATCAAACTCCAGGTAATCCTGTAAAAATCAGGATTCCTAACGTGGTCTGAGAGGAATACGTGACATTTTGACAATGTAACAGCTATCAGAAGCACTACTTGGGTCCATAAAATGTCACTGTTTATATGTGTTTTCTTTCCCTGAGAAATTTCAGACGAGTTGTTAGTGAGATCTGATTTAACTCAGCTCTGTTAAACCGTAATATTGCTGATATTTTAAGAGGTACAAAGGACAAAACCCAAGAAGCAGTGTAAGCTGTTTATCATTTTTGTGCAATCACTCCCCCTTCCCTGCCTAGATCACGTGCGTGCCCAGAACCTGGCCTAATAAAAATGCATATCTCTGAAGGCTGATTTGCTGAAGGACTGTGACCTAACGCTTCAGTGGGGACTGTAGAACTAACCCTCTGGTCAAGAGTATGATGCTCGAAAAACTGCTTTTTCACCCGCCCCAGCGCTGAAGCACATCATTGCACAAACGCACCCAGACTTCTGCCAGTCCCTCAGAGCCTTCTTGAACCTGAAGGAGTTTTCTTTGCTTAAAATAATGTGAGGTTGTTTTTTGGTTGCATTTTTTTTTGTTCCTATCCCAGAGCAGCTAATCCAAACCAGTTGTCCTTAGGCAGGAAACATAAAGAAGACAAGCCACTTTTGCTTTTGCCATGAGACGGGCTTGCCAAGATCAACCCCAAGCGTACTGTCGAAATTCCTGCCCAATTAGACGGGGAAGGAGTGTACCCTGCCTTCCATGTGTTTTACAGGGGGGCAGCCCATGCACAGCGGTTGCCCCAAGCTACAAACACAGCTTTTTTAGCAGCCAAGCTGATCCCATGGTGTTCCTCACCAATGCCAAGCCTCCGGGCAGCTGTGGAGCCTTTTCATTGGGAACTGAAGTGATTAACCAAATTGTAATTGCAGATCGCTGTTTGGTTAGACTTCAATGCCTGTGGATCAATGAGCTATCTAATTAGAAATCTTAAGTTTGAAATATGTTTATAAAATTATACCCATTGCTCTTAAATTTACATGTCTCCAAGGAGAGATATTTGAATTTCTGTAATGAGTTTCTCAGAATGTTTGCTTTAAAGTATTTCCTCCACTCAGCTGTTATGCAGTGTGTTTACAAGAGGGTCCCAAAAAGATACTTTTAATTACTTGGACTACAAAAATATTAAGTTTGAAGTCAAAACCTACAGTCATTTTTGAGCTACTTCGTGTATGTAGATGGAAAGGCTCACGTCTGTAAGCATTCTCAGTGTTGAACCCAGAGTTTAGAAATAAACTGTATACTCTTGTTTCCTAATCAGAAAATACTTCATAGTTTTAGCAATTGAAGGACTCCAGATTTTTCTTCTAACAGCTGCGGCTTAATAACCTGCTTCCACCTAAAACCACCTTCTTCTGTGCATAAGAAGTCTAAAAGAGAGCTTTGGTCTTGCAAACACCAATAAACTTACAAAAAACATCTGGAGCTGTATTTGGCCAGACTGCATTGCCCTTGAAGCTTTTTCTCTCCTCACTTTATTATCATCAAGGAACAAGTTAAAAAAATAAAAATCCATCATTGGCTCATTTATTCTTCAAGTCACATTGATTTCTTTCTTTTTTTTTTTTTTAAATAATACATTACATGTTTAAGTCTTACCAAATATTGTAGGAGTTTTTGCTGGGCTGTTTGTCTTTAGCACAGCCATTAGTTTATAGATTAAACTGTCCTTTTGTGCAAATTCCTTCTTGTCTTTTATAGACAGCAGAATAATTAAATGAATTTAATTATTTTTCCTAGAATAAATCAGTATATGCAGAGATGATGAAAGATTTAATAAAGGTATTTCCTCCATTAGGGACTAGTTCTGCATTCTTTACTATGAATAGCATTTACAAAAATAATGCTATTCCCACTCTAGTCAATGGGACTGCTCACAAGGGTAAAGTGTGCATTGTTTGACCTCATCCTTGTTCATTAATGCCTATAAAAACTCCATTAGACTACTTAAGGAAAAATCACATAGAAAGAGAACACTAATAATTTTACTAATATTGCACACAAACTAATAAAACTCTCTGGCAATGCTAGAGCCCTCTGGATCATCATCTCAGTCTTGTTTTTTTTAAATGTTATTATCTCTAACTGCAGTGCGAAACCTACAGCAGTGGAAATTTTTTGCAAATAATTAATGGTATAAATATAGCCCTTTTTTTCCTGCTGGATAAATTACCTATGAACACATTGTGATTTTTACTATATATTAAAAATATGCATGAAAGCACCAGAGATTAATTATTTCAATTCACTGCACCCACAGTTATATTACCTTAGTCCCTCACTGCACCTTATTTTCCTGATGAACTGACTTGGAAGAATCTTTATGCTCTCATATGCTCTCATATGCTTATGAGTTCCTGACCAGATAAATAGGTGAATAGCTGCACTGGTTGGCTTTACCCTTATGAATACTGTCAAGAGTTCTTCCTCTTTCCCCTGTACTTACTTTCTTTCTTAGTCTGTACCTAGGTCCCAACAGATGTTTTGCCTTTACTTCGATCTCCTCACTCTTTCCATCTCTTCAACACTTCTGATTTTACCAGACCCTTCAGTCACGACCCCAGTCTGTGCGAGAGGAGTCTCTCCACTGGTCTAAGTTCTAGGCTTTGGTGCTTATCTCAAGCTCCCTCCACTGACATCAACAGACCCCAGCTTCTCCACAGGCAGGACATGGTTCTTCTTCCACTCCTCCACTGTGCCAGAACACAGCAGCGTGTCCTTGGATTACTAATATCAGTTCCCAGCATCTTTAGCAGGGTTGCTACACCGACAACATTTTATAATCAGCTCTCATACTTTCCACCCTGAGCTGCAATCCAGACGACATTTTCTCAGTTAAATATTCCTCCCACAAAGGAAGAAATCTTTCACTCACTGAAAAATCACTAATCTTGTCTCCTCACCAAAATGCATTAGCTCTGGCACCGCCACAGCACAGGACATTCAGCGCATCTCAACACAAGTACTTCTTGCTCCCACTCTTCCTTCCAAATTTTCTTCCACACCCAGTTAAAATTCCTCATCTGACTGCAATTTCCCAAAGTAGTAATGGTTGAGGGACTCGTCACGGGTCTCTGCGCCAGCAGTGGAGCAAGAACCAAGATCTTCCTGTAGACGCTCTCAAAGCCAGATGCCTCAGCAAAAGATCCACCCAAGCTAGAAGCTCACAGGACAGAAACCCACCATGGACACTCAAGTTATCAGACATTTAGCTGCTGCAGCAACTGCTCTCAAACAGCACTTGAACAGAACAGAGGTGGTGGCTGTTTCCTACAGAAGAATACTGGTGCAGCAGCTCATTCCGATGACTGTACTGTAAGCAGTCTCCTATGCAAATATTTAATGTCCCGTGATAAATCATATCTAAAAAATGCTGGAGAACCTGACTAGCCAGATGAATGGGGTCAGGGGAAATCCACCAACAAAAATAAAAAAAAAACGAAAGGAAGGAAAACTATAAAAGCAAAGCAAAATCTGTTATTGGTGGCGGTTCCTACATAACTCTGATTTTCAGTTATGTATAAAGAATATTGATGATTAGTGGTTTAGCTGGAAATTATTTAATGTAAACACTAAATTGAAAGGTTCGATCTTATTCAGCCTTTATACAATATTTTGAAACTAAGCTGCAATTTCTACCACATGAGGCATAAAATCAATTAAAGAATGTTTATGCTCCAGCAGACTTGTAACTACAGTGCTTAAAGTTCAGTCAGTTTGTGTTTTGAGACTTTTTTGTTACTTTTCCAACCTGAATCTGGTATTCATTAAAGATGTTTAAATGTGGTCTCTTTCCAAAACCATTTGGTCTTCCTGGTTCTTCCTGCTGGTCTGAATCTCACCCTTTTACATAACACACATGTTTTATTAATGTGGGTATTGCCATTAGCACGACTATCTAGGCTCTGCCTATTTTGCATTCGATAATACTATGCCCTTCAACAGGTCAAGTGCTGCACAGGAGATGGCCCATCTAGACTGATGTGGTTTGGAACCAAAGGCTTATGAAGAGGAAGCTGCTCGGACATGGATGCAGGATAGGAGTGGGAAAAAGGGATTGTACTCCCATTTGATAGTACCACGCAATGGAAGAATATGCGCCAGGCTGCCTGATGCTAATTAAAGTGTGAGTCTTCTCCATTCCCTACCCTTTGCCACTTCGCAGCCCATCCCTGATAAACCAGCAACTGCTTTAGGTGAGTTACCTTTGCACAGGCAGAAAACTAAATCATGCGTACACAAATGCGGGGCCTGAGCACACCTCTTGACTTCCTTGGGGAGCATATCCTATGGGTACATAAGGAGATTGGGGAGTGATTCTGAACCCTGCAG
Organism: Dromas ardeola; assembly: GCA_013398915.1. Lineage (NCBI taxonomy): Eukaryota > Metazoa > Chordata > Aves > Charadriiformes > Dromadidae > Dromas > Dromas ardeola. The sequence goes on from VYZM01018145.1 coordinate 230,532, forward strand.
AGGAGTGGGGACAGCTCAAAGATTAAATCAAGCCATCTTGAGGTTGAGGACTTTTTTTTAATTAGCTCTAGTGATGCTTCAGGATCTTGCTTCTGAAGTCCATGCAGGGAATTGTGCCTACACGTCTACTGTTGTTATCATATACTAAGTCTGGGACAGGTCAGAATAAGGGGTAGAAATTATTCCATTGGACCAAGCAAAAACATACTTCAGATGCCCGTATAATTCCTCAGGAAGCAATCAAGACACTCATCCTGTCACAAAGCCTTCAGATGGATGTAGGATACCTGAGAAAAGTGTGAAGGGTGGAGAAGATGAAGGATTCTGCACTCAGATGTTTGCTTTCTTAGACTGATTATCAAACAAAACCCATTGTTTGATGGCAATTTGCATGACTGCCAGTTTTCATTTCCCACAGAAGACACTGGCAATAAGAAAGTAAAGGGTACGCTGTCCTTCCTTGTAGCTTTGCATTCCTACCACACTGCCACTGACACACCCCAATGAAAAATAAGGCCAAAATGCCACGAAGACTTAAGCTGCTGCTACAAGGTGGTTGTGTGGGGAATACTTCTTTTGGTAGCCAAGCCAACCTATGCTGGCTTGACAGATTTGTGACATTACAGCCTACAGCTTCCATTTCAACTTCCAGATTCATCAGACTTGAAGCCTAACACGAAATGTTAACAATGTCCCAGCAGGCTCTCATCGCAGCCAGGGCAGGAGATGAACGCATATGCTCTTCAGTGGGAAAACTGTTCCACCTGCATTCACAGTGAGCCTGGATTTGAATCAAAACCCCTAAAAAGTGACAAGTGATACTAGGCCCATGCCTTGGTGAAATTATTTTTTAATGTCATATTGAAAACATCAATCAAATATCAGTTTAATAACATATATATTCTACAGAGCAATACTTCCGAATGTTCAAAAGGACCGTGCCAGAGCCATGCACTGAAGCGACAGTGACAATCCAGTAAAAGCCAGCTTATTTTTTCTATTCATTAGGATGCAGAGCTCAGCACTTGCATAATATTCCTGTCCCCACCTTTGTTTTCTGAATCTAAGAACAATAAACAATCCAAACACACGGCGCCATTCTTCAGTGCCTTCCTCCTTGGCATCCACACCCTGTTAAATGCATTATCCTGTTAAACACACACCTGCAGCAGCTCCAGATGCTTAAGGCCTGCAGCGCCTTTTCCAAAGATCTTCTCATGTCAAGCATGGGATGCTTTGATTTATTGTTTGTGCATTATTTATAATGCACAAAAAAAGGCAACTCTTTTTCCTGACCTATCCCAGTCAATCCCAAACTTAGGCTAATGCTTTTTTATTTGGCTTTTTTAGGAGGGGTACAAGAATGTATTATTTCAAACTGAAAATAAACAGTAAAAGGAAAAAAATCCATTCTTCTTTATAAGGGATAAGCTGGAAGGCATTACAAAGACTATTTAATTTATGATGGTCAATTGCACTTATACAAGTCACCCTTGTGTTTTGTATTTTTTTTTTAAGCACAGCAGAAAACACCAGCTTTAGTATCAGTTCCCCCTTGGGGTTTGCCACACGTCTAGTGGCAAACTAGACCTTAATTCCACAGCATGCAACCCATCATTTCCTAGGAAATGTCAGGTACCAAGAAATACTAGGATGAGGTGATTTAAATAATAACAACTTTATTGAACTTTCCATGCATATAGTAACAGATCTTATTCATAATCCTTCTCTATTACTTTTTCTAAGGTCTATTTTTGCGACCCACAGACTGACATGACGCCTGTCATGGCGTGCATAGATCACCCCTTCCAGGTCTCTGGTCTCCTGAAATTCAAGCTCTCTACTTGCAATTTGATATACTGCATAAATTGCAAATCAGCTGATACAGGGACATTTTTGGGGAGTTGTTGATTGCATTACTTTCACTAAGTGTAACACTACGAAACTGCTGGAGTTCCGTACCATGTAACACAAGCCTGGGTGTTTCCTGCATATCAATTTTAATAAGTTTTCTTTTTTACAAATGATAATGCTTGAAAAGTCATTTTAAAAGTCCAAGATGTTGAGCAAAAATGTGTATAGGGTGTCTTTCCTTTTAAAAGAACTTGTGGGCTGTGTAAATAGAGGAAAAACTTTAAGGAATCACCTGTGATAAATATCTGACATAAAATTAATGACTTAATCACCAGGAAAAGAAGCAAAACTATTACTATTAAAGTTGTGCAAATGGCACAAGTTGATACAATGGCAGAAAACAGGTCTGTCCTACAGATTGCAGACTTATCTGTAAACCGCACTCATACGTTCAGTACAGCAAAATCTAAAATACGGGCACAAAGAACACTTTCAAAGTACAGAAAGTTTCTAATGGACAACTGGGAATTCTGTTGTAGCAGAAAAACTCTAAGAGAAAGATCTGCTAAATTTGTGAAGTTTATCAGTTCCCTAAATTCCTGCCTGATTCTGGAAATACTCCTATGTCCTCCAGCCTTTATGAATTATAAATAGCTGCAAAACAGTAATTATATTGTAGTTAAACATTTATACTCTCACTATGTGTTTTTTAGTAGTTTTGTAGAAAAATCATTAAATCAGCATTAAAAAGTGAGTGGTACCAGCAGCGTACTCTTCAAATGCAACCATACCGGGTGACAAAGCTGTTACTCCTGCCTGGCTTGGATTTAGCGAAAGTGAAGTGGGAAGAAAGTAAAAAAATAAAGTTACTGAAGTATGAAGAGAGGAAGAAATGTAGGTAAACCATCAGGGTAACAGATAGCAGAAGAAGGACATGAAAGGTAGTTTAAATTTTGAGCAGTATTACAGGCTGGTGTTTCCAGGACCTGTACAAGTCCCAGTTCTCCATGAAGAGTGTCTCTCTGCCTCAACTGTACATCAGAATAAGTGAGACATATGTCTATCTTCCTGCTTGCTCCTGTTCCTTGTCTTCTAGATGCACATGTACAAGAACGGTGTCACAAACAGGGCACAGAATTGGGGAGCAGAAATTCTTGATTCTCAGCTCATCAGACATACCCATCCCAGTCTTCTTCAGGACTTCAGGTGACTGAAATGTGCCCCAATAATTTTTAGGTTGATTACAAGGCAGAGAAGAAAGAGAGAAGAAAACCAGGTGCGATAAGAGTGGAATGGGGCTCTACTCATTACTGCAGACAAACTGAAAAGCAAGATGTCGTCCTTTCAGAAGCAGAATTACATTTTTTTTAAAGACTCTGCTTATAAAGCCTTTCATGTTATAAAATTATTGGATCTGATCCTTACACCTACTGCCGAGTAGACGACTTTTAAATTTCCCACAGTGTGGGGATTACAGTTAATAAATAGCAGGACAAAACCACATTTTTCAATCAAGGAATCTAACTGTTGAGACTTTCCATTGCCTTTAGAAGACTTCTATAGGAAATTGACCATTTCACAGCATCATGAAGGCAAACACTGGAGTAATTTGTAGAGCACTGTTGGTATACTGTACATTCATATTGGAGTACAGTATATGATATCAGTAACATATGTAGGGCCATATGAGAAGCAGGTCAAGTTAATAAAACTATTGAATAGGAAAAAATAGAAGCTCTAGGCAGGCAATATGATAAAATTCAGCATATGCCATGACGAAACAAGCAGAGGACAGAGCAGTGAGCAAAAGTAACGAGGTTACCACATCACCCCTTAGGACAGAGTTTCAGCTGTACAGTGGGCTGCACAAAACTGGTTATTTTAGGTTGCAACTCCACAAATAATGTTGCTTGAGTAAGCCAGTACTGTTGCACGTTTTTATTGTACTTGGTAAAAACGTAAAAAGTTGGTAAAAACTTGGTAAAAAAAGCATGGAATACTTTTCAGAAAGAAAAGCTGGAATCCTCATCAGCACAGTATCTATATTATGTGACAAGAAAAAGGTTAACGAACATCCGTTCTTTGGTCATCTATAAAGCATGGCTTGATAATTACTGCAGCAGTGTCAAAAGATGGGAAGATCTTGTACGCTCAAGGCTCGAGGAACAACTAGGAGATATATTTGAGCAAATCCAAGACAGCAAAGAGTGAGCAAGATGCCAACATATCCCAATGAAGACAAAAGCATTTCATGCAGAACGGTTAGATAGGGTGGATGCCTCTGGATATTGCCTGCAGAAGTTAATTTTTCTGGAGAGCAGACTCAGATACTCTGTAAATCCCCAAACAGAAGGAAACTAATTTAGACATGGTATGAGGTTTGGCACCAGGCAAAGAAAAACTTTACAGTTTATGGAACTGTCTGACAGTTTCTAGGCAGAAAATAATGGGTTTGGAGAATTTTAAGTGCTGTGGCAACAACAGGTCAATGTCCTTCCCACCATTCCTGCCTGGTAACAAGATATCTCAGAAACAAATTGATGTCACTAATATAACAAACCTCTTGAAAACAATCCGACTCCAAAAGAAAATGTTGCCCATCTTATTTAAGCACTGGGGGAAAAAAGGTTTTCTGCTTGTCAAAAAAGCCTGACCTTGGGACAAGACTTTCTTCCTGAAGCACAAGTCTGACCGAAACAATCCATTTCAAAGCGACGCATGGCCAGCAGCGCGGTCGTGGTGCTTTCCTGTGGACTGGGACTCACAAGCCCGGCTCCTTCTCTGGACTCCTGCCTACATCTGCTTCTGACGTGAGTGGTTTGCTAGTCATTCGCCTGGATAACCAAAACCAACTGTATGACAATACCAGCCAGAGCACTGCCTTTCTGTGCCATGACTACAAACTTTGATATGCCATTATAATGCCTGCCTGATGAGCTATAAACACCTGGGACTGATCTTTGGATAGAACTGGAAAGAGTTCAGAAGGAGTCCTGCGTACTTGCTAAAGCAGGGATGGCTTTCTTGGGAAAAATGCAGGTGCAAGTGGTACAATAAACCTGGCGGTAGGTGGACGATTTACAGGTTTCTCAGACTAATAAACTAGCTCTCCTGTAATTATACCTAACGTAAAAACCTCAAGACTGTTATCCATGCATTTCGCAAGGCAGAATAGCAAATGTGACAGTGCTGGGTGCTGCGTAACAGGCTTTGCATAACAACTCACGAAATCATCCTGGCTCAATTTTTACCCAATTTTGCCACATCGCATGCATTGTTCCAAACTGCTGCATCCTGCAAGCAGAACACGTAGCAAGCGATTTGCTGCCTCTGGGAGCTGAACTAACCCCAAATTTGATAGAGAGTCATGAGTAGGAAAAAACTTAGTTGTTCTCTGGGGTGAAGAATGGAAAGAAAAAGGCATATGTTGATTAATACATTGCAGTGCTGATCCACCCTTCAATGTGGGGAGTGGAGTCAAACAATTCCTCTGCCTCACTTCATATGGAAAACTGAATTAGTCTTTGGACTGTTACTGTAAAGCAAGGGATACTCCCACAGCATCTGAAACAAAGGCTAGTAATGTTGGAGGAAAGACATTCCTTGATTTCCACAGACATTGGGTGAGGCTCAAACTTTACACACTTTTGGAGTGAGCTAACTGAATAAATGAGGCAAACTGTACTGGCCATTATTAAGGATTAGTATTTAGAGGCAACATAAGTATCAGAGAGAGTTAATGCCACTAAATTTTTTACTAATGCAGAAATTCAGTCCCAATATTAAAAAAATATCAAAATTCAGTACTTATCAGTAAAAATATTCATAACCTTTGAACACTAATGAGCAAGAACCCTTTTTATTGGATAAAATTTATATATACAAATCTATCTTCTACTTGCTTGTCGAATTGACATTTGCCTGCATTCTTTGTTTGTTAGTTCCATTTTAACAAGCTAAGTAGAATAAAGGACTTCAGAATATCTGGGGTACTGCAGCTGAAACCAGCTTCTGAACTGGAGTAAATCTGTGTCTTTTTAGTGAAATGAATAGACCCCTTCAGTCTTGAACCAGCTGAGAACCAAGCCTTTTTGGGCTGTTTTCTGGAAATACTTTAATAGAATTCATTCCCACAGTAAATACAAATGTCATTGTCCTGGGCTGCTGCTTTTGGGATAAGACTGAACGTACACCGTCTTTGAATTTAAAACTCTCTGGTCATTTTCCTCTCTGCATTTCTGGCAGACACAATATGCTTTTTTGTTTTGCCAGTTTTCTCCCCTTACTTTTTTTTTTTTTTGGG
>VYZM01018145.1:237576-264207 GCA_013398915.1 Dromas ardeola
GGGCGAGGTCGCCCTTGCCCGGGCGAGCTGAGCGCCGGGCTGTCGCCCACAGACCGTCCCGGGGCTCGCAGCCCCGCACGGCTCCTGCCCGACAGCGCTGAGCCTCGGGAAGGCTGAGCTCCGGGTGCGATTCGAGACAGGCAGCGCCGGGTTTCCTTAGTCCTTGCAGTGTTGTCACCTTCTAACGTGCAGTTTGCTGGAGCCGTCGGAGAGGGGAGAAGGCACCTACCGATCTTCGGGCAGAGATGGTTCTCAAGGTCGTGCACTGTAAGCAGGCACGTTTATTTACTTCGTTGACAGCATCCTGAATGATTAAAAGGGGGAAGCTGGAAAAACATTGTATTAATCACTGTGCGTTTTGTTCTGGGTTTTGCAGTTTGCCATATGACAGAATTCATATACGTGATCATATCACAGAATCATAGAATTGTCTAGGTTGGAAGGGACCTTTCAGATCACTGAGTCCAGCCATCAACCTAACTCTGACAAAAACACCGCTAATCCATGTCCCTAAGCACCGCTGCATCCACCCATCTTCTAAATACCTCCAGGGATGACAATTCCACCCCTTCCCTGGGCAGCCTGTTTCAATGTTGTTCACCTTTAGGTGAAGAAATTTTTCCTAATAGCCAATCTAGACCTCTCCTGGCCCCTCCTTGAGGTCACTTCCTCTTGGCCTATCATAAGCTGCTCAAACACCATCTTAAAACTAATTAGGGAACAGTTTTTCTTAACAGGATCCAGGGTGAAGATTTTTCAAAGATTTTCATGGTTTTGTCCATATGTTTACCTTTTGAGAACTGGGTTAGGAGTGAAACCCCTGAGTCTTTTTAAAATATGTCAAATTATGCACCCAAACATTGAAGGACTCACCATTGCTAAACACTTCTGAAAATCTGAAGCCCACATAGGTAAAAAACCCCAAACCAGTAAGTATTGCAGAGTTATTTGGAGAAGGCAGCAGAAGTTGGAGGGGGAAGGCTCAAGGACTGAAAAAAAAGCCCATCTCTAGAGCTCTACTGATGTATTCAACTCAGTTAACCATTTTACAGGTCAGAGGTTGTTGTCATCTCTAACTTCGTCTGCAGATACAAACTAGGAGAATTTTGCAATACAGGGAATGCAGAACTGTCACTACACAGGAATGCCAAGGGGGCAGAAGTGCTGACAAAAAGGGATTTGAGTGCTCAGCAATCTACCAATCTACTCACATATACATTGATTCCGGGGGAAAAGTAGAGAGTTCCTGAAACGGAAAGATGTCTGGAGGGATGCCCAGAGAGGAACTGGACTGAGCTTGACTAGTGTGAAGAAATGAAAATAAGACTGGACAGATGGATTGAAGAAAGGGGTGAGTCCTATCTGGGGGAAGGAGAAAAGAGCAAGATAAACTTTTTTTTCTGTGTAAAGCAATAAATACATATAAGCAACCTATTTTCAGTCTCTAGTCTATTGCTGATACCAAAATGGCCCACGGGACCCACGATGTCTAAACTGTACAGACAAGAATCTGGACCAAAAAGCCATTTGTCAGATAAGCTTGTCACTTACTATTATGGTTATCTGTTGTCAAGCAGCTGCGGTTTAGGGTCATGGTAGTACAGCGAGTCTAAATGCAAGCACTTTCAGACAAAAATTAGTTGAGAAATTTAATTGGGAAGTTTTCGAGCAACTATGCTTAGCGAAGACCTGCTGACATCGATGGCTTGAAAAGAGAAGTAGTCTGCAAGGACACGAGTGAATTCATCAGAACAGAAACTACTTCTCTCAACCTTATTGATGCCAGCACTAGTATTAGCAAACAAGCGCTATCTGCACCATCTGACACCGAGCATTTTTCTCACTCTGTTAGATAAAGAAAGCAGCACAGAGCTGAACCAGAGAAGGAAGGCAATATGATGGGGGAATACCCGGTAGAGGGTAATGATGCATAGTGAGGTGTGTTTTCTTGTGTCCCCAGCTTGACTTACAGCGTGCTGCGCTGTGACACAGCCAGTCTGCCCCTAACCCTCTCAGCATGTGCCTTACTCATTGTCACGACTCCTGGCCAGGTTTCACACTTAGTGAGGCTACAAGGACAGAGCGAATTACCCGGCTCCTTGCCAGGGGCATCTACCCCAGGCTGACTCAGCCACAGACACCGCATGGTTTCCACATGCCCGGCAAACAGTTGCAGTGACATCTTTGTATATCTGGATTGTGTAATATTCGGGTGCCCTCCTTCCTTGTGGGTCCTCCCCAAACTCTGGTCCCGCTGGTGACATCTTATTTCCTAAATGATGGGAGGAAAGCAGGGATTGTTACAGACAAGGTACAGCTTATGACTGTGCCGTGAGATTTGTGCACTCTCGGATACACACCAGGGACATCATTGTTACCTTAGTTACCTGCTTCCTATTTTCACATTTCATGAATGAAAATGTAATACAAATGCTGCAAAGCTAAAAAAAAAAAAAAAGGTGCAGAAAGGAGGAGCACTTCAAAACCAGGCTATACACAAACTGTGTTTTTTTAACTTCAGCCCACTAAAAGTACAGGTACAGAATCTACCTCTTCAGTCCTGCTCTCACTATAAGATTTCTCCCAGCAATTACACAACATAAAGATTTTGTATGTTTCATTCAGCCTTCAATACCTGAATGTTCAATCTCATAGCTTGCCTTAGAGCCAGGTTTTGCAATTATCTGAAAAGGCCATGGGAGTACTGTGTTTAAAATTCCCCTAAAACATTTTGAAAATGCATAGCTATTTGTTTTTTTTTTTAACTTTATACCTGGTGCAAATATTTCCATGTGTACTTTTGGCAACCCACCAAAGCTTCAGAAGCTCGGTTTGGTTACTCCTGAAAAATAGAGATAAAAAAAAAAACAAAAAAGGAAATGAAGAGAAAAATGCAACAGCACCACCCTGCTGCCATCTCCTTGTCAGACGGATAATAACAAAAGATCTGCTCAAAGAATTGCAGTTGTGTAACATCTTGCCAACAAACAGAGTTTTTCAGATAGCTGAAATGAAAAAGTTAGGCTAAAACAGATTCTTTCCCCCCACCCCAGTTCAAGCATAGCTGTTTTCAATTTTATTGAAAAAGAAATAAAAAAGTTTTAGCATTCCTGGTAGTGAGAAACAGAGCAGGAGTCCACAGAGCCAGTGGAAAAATAGCTTCCATGAGTAAGGGTTTCATAGCAACCATAACAACATAGGTCAGGAAGAGACTAAAAGAGATTATGTAGCCCCGTGGTGACAAAACTTTGGCACAGGCACCAAGTCTCTAACTGACATGGATCTGGGCTGGCACCAGGGTCTCCGAGTCACAGGGCCTTTGGCAATAAATCTGGCACTGAGCATCAAAAACGCGCTGTTGATCCCCGGTCTGGTCCAGCCCCCAGCTGTAAGACAGGTTTGAATGTATCCAGACATTGGTGACAAATATTTGCTGGTCACGTGCTTCACAGTCTCCGGTGAGGAGACCGTAAGGTCCCCAGGTAAGCTCTTGCCAGGGTTTCACTCCTGTTGATGCTCAGCCAAAAGCGTTTTGCAGCAACTGAAGCTGTTTTCTTCTTGTCCTTCTTCCAGCATCCATGAGAACAGCTCGTTGTTTTCCTCTTAATAATAATGTAATACATATGGAAAACTACCACCTTAATTCCTCTGAAGCTTTTCTCATCCAGGCTACACAAACCCAGGTCTTTTCAGCCTTCCAACATGTACCACTGGCTGTGCTTTCCTCTCTGCTAAGAAGTTAGTGTAAAAAACTCAGTGTGAGACTCTATGGAAGGAGAAGGGGATATTATTTTACAAAATCTCTAAGTACATTGGTTTTTAGCCACTCACAGTCATTTTCTCAATGATTTATACACTTACACTCTCACACCCACATACTCACAAGAACCAAGACGTAAGTGGTTCAGGTGGTCTGGCCTGGGTCACTTGTGTCCAACACAGAGGATAAGGGGCCGTGGAGTCTCCATCCTTAGAGATATTCAAAAGCTGCCTGGAGACGGTGCTGGGCAACCAGCTCTAGGTGGCTCTGCTTGAGCCAGGAAATTGGACCAAATGACCTCCAGAGGTGCCTTCCAACCTCAACCCTTCTGTGATTCTGCAAAGGGACCCCAGGTATCAGGTCCTCATCACATCTCTTAAACAATGACAAATTACTTTTTGGACAGGTCTTTTATAATCGAGAGTCAAAAATTACTATGGCATGATTTTTTTGCATCAGAATTTTGCTTACTTCCACCTCCATCAATTTTAGGCAAGTCTGCTCAAACTTCCTTAAGGCCATAATTTGTATTCCTGCTGAGCTGAAAGGAAAGGGAATGGCATATGTAACCTTCTGTTGGTTGCTGAAGGTGCTGTAACCTTCTTCCCATCTTCCTTGTGTTAGAGTGTGAGGTCTTCTGCTGACAGATAGACTTTGGGTGGTTTTACTGGAGTGCAGGCCTCCTGGGCTTAACACAGGCAACAGTCCTCAATTGTACCCTTGTGGACTATGTCCATATTTATGAATATAGCCCATTGTTTACATTGTTCTGCTGTTTCTTCTTGTGTTTATGCAGCTCATAATTCATTTCTGCCATCTTAATATTTCCATTGCAAGTCAGTACCTCTGTACGCCTTCTTTCATTTCCTAACCCTTTATTTTAAGGTACAGCGCCCAACAACAAATACTGTATTCCAGGTAAGAACTCACCCACAGTGAATACAATTGCTATAGTGTTTTGAATGTGATGCTCCTTCTAACATATCCCAGAATGACAATTACTTTTTTTGCAGCAGTATCACGTTGTCATCTCAGATTTCTATTGTGCTCTGCAGTAAGTCTTAGATTAATTTCTGCAGTTGAGCTCTTTGTCAGGCTATTTCCCCTTTTGTATTTCTATAGTTGATTTTCTGCTTCTAAGTGGACATTTTTTCCCCCTTGTTTTTATTATATTTCCTCATTTCATCAACTCTTTCTCATTTGTCAAGATAATTTTGAATCCAAATGTTGTCTTTCACAGCACTTGCGAACTGCTGGGGAACAAAATCCATACTGCTTAAACCATAGTCATAGCAGAATAAAAACCACGAACATCAAGGAAGCAGACAGTCAGCAAATGTGGACGACCGGTAAGTCAAGTGTATTTAAAAAAAAACAACCTTGGAGGAAAGAGTTTGGTGGGAAAGCTATCAATTATTGAAAGATACTGTATTAAGGCTGCTACAGCAAATTGTATCAGTGAAGGTAAAATTTGGGAAGAATAGCAGGAGACAAGTATCACTGTGTGAGGAATTCTTTAAGGATACAAAGGCCAAAGTGGTGGGATTCATTGCAGAGCAGAGAACACAGCCGTCTTTCTGTTCTGCATTCTTAGGTGGAATGAAAGAAGTAATTATCCCAGAGACCAAACAAAGTCTGTTATTTCACATTTCATAAAACATTAGAATTTTTAATAACCGCTGGGATATTGTACCTTTGTGTCTGAAAGCAGGTGAATTTTAAAGCATTACTGAAAGAGTTTGAAACACAGTAACAGAAAAGAGACCCTTTGAAATGCTCTATTAGAGAGCCTGCAAAGCCCCTGTTCTAATGGAGAAATAAAATTAGAGAGAAAATAAAAACAAATAAAGCGGTCATTCCACACGAGAAATTCCCTTGAGTGCACCGAATTATTCAGAAATTTGCTGCATTAAAAGTCAGCAAAAGAAAATGTATGAGAATGTGCTTCCAGTTCACCAAACGGTGTTTTTTCCCGGTGCTATTAAATTAGTGCTTACAATCTGTTCAGGAGTAGAGAAAAATGACTGTGAAGAGTTTGGAGTTTCATTTTGTTTCACCAAGCTCTTGTGTTTATTTCAGTGATTCACAGATAGGGAGAGCAGTGAAGCATTAAGGGAAATTAGAATTACCCAAACCCTGTACAGCTCTAGCATTTTTCTTTTACTTTGGTCATGTTTCCGATCCTATGTAATCCTCCCAGATTTCTTAATTCTCACTCTTGCATGCAACCTCCAGCCTGAGATGACAACTTCAGTCTCTTTTGCCCTCTATTGAAGTGAATTGGTAATAACAATTGCGAATAAAAGTTGAGCTACAATATATAAAAGAGGATATAAATAATTGATCTCAGACCAGTGGCGTGTGTAATTACTTTATGTAGCAGTCTCATAAGTGCTGCCAAATCTTCTGCTGGCTCCTACCTATGTGTTCATTTTACCTTCTTTCACTAGCTGTCCTTAGTATGGGGTGCAGACATGGTAATTATATGGCAATTTTTTTTGTCTGATATTTCTACCTGTTTAATGCAAATCTTTTAATTCTTAGGAAAGGTCTATACGTGGCCAATGGATATCTCAGAATAATAGACTCAGAGTTCAAATAGTTTTATTTTTCTAACACAAATGTCTCACCTCCAATAGTTCAGCATATTTAAACTTCAGGGTGTTAATGGAGTTATTTCACCAGGTGAATTATGAACAATCACATGCAATCATTTCATTTGTGGTGTGCTGTGATAGTTTTACGATATTTTAATTGTACTTACAAAAAACCCAATTTAGTCCTATATCTGTCTGACTATCCCCAAGTCACAGGAAATGACTGTAGCAAATCTTATTCATTCTTCAAGAAAACGCATGGCTGAGAGAGTTGGGGTTGTTCAGCCTGGAGAAGAGAAGGCGCCTGGGAGAACTTATGGCAGCCTTCCAGTACCTGAAGGGGGCCTACAGGAAAGATGGGGAGGGACTCTTTATCAGGGAGTGGAGTGATAGGACGAGGGGAAATGGGTTTAAACTGAAAGAGGGGAGATTTAGGTTAGATATTAGGAAAAAATTCTTTACTTTGAGGGTGGTGAGGCACTGGAACAGGTTGCCCAGGGAAGTTGTGGATGCCCCATCCCTGGAAGTGTTCAAGGCCAGGCTGGATGGGGCTTTGAGCAATCTGGTCTAGTGGGAGGTGTCCCTGCCCATGGCAGGGGGGTTGGAACTAGATGATCTTTAAGGTCCCTTCCAACCCAAACCATTCTATGATTCTATGTTCTCAGTCATCCTGCCTCACCCTGCAAGCGCTCAGCAGACTATAGACATTACTACAGGTAGGTGGTATGGAAGGTAAAGTCACCCACATGGATTAGTTAGTTCAGGTATGATACATTACTAACGTGACTAGTCCTTTCAAAGCCTGTGCTGGTACCTCTGTGTGTTGCTGCCCTTTCATGGGGACATACCAAGCTGCCCCGGATTAGCTGCGGTATCTGGGCATCATGTTCAACTGATAGAGAAGGTATGTATGTCCCACGCTTGGGAGGCTGCAAACAGACGTTGTCTTAGCGCTCTGAGAAGATGCAAAGAGCTACATTTAGTACTGACCTGAACCCCACGGAAATCATTAAACTAATTTGAGTGTAGTGCAGTATTACCATGTCCAAGCGCAGGTACAGTCTGGATGGGAAAGTAAAGGAGAGGAGTAGACACAACCATGTTGTATAACTGAGTGTTCAGACTACATTGGGCAGTGCTAACAGTGGGATATGTATTCTCAGAGGAGCAAAAAACTGAACTTACCTCGTGATAAATATGCATATGGGAGTTTATCGATGATAAGGGCAGAAAGGGTTGTCTTGGCACAGACAGACTAACTCATGGGAGTTACATCCCCTCCTCTCCTCGTCACCATCTCCCCTTACTGCAGTGGCTGATGCATCCCACACGGCAGCTAGTGTTCATTTCTACTGTACTTCCACTGGGATAAACAAGTGCTCTCTCCGCATGCTTTCAGAAAGACTCTGTGTTTGTGGTGAGCAAAGTGCTTTCAGAGACTGCTATTGTACATCTCCACCAATTGCAAGCACAGATTTTCCATTAAAAGTTGAAGAGAGGGGAAGAAGAGGAATTCTGAAATCAACCCCACAATTAGATAAGTGAAGACTTAATGTCAAAATACTTCACAGCACTTTTAAGGATAATTTGGTTCTATCCTGTGGCCATGAAACAATCTTAAAATAACTTGTCAATAACAATATCCTGCAGCAATAGAATAGGACCTTCTGGCTTTAAGGAAAAACCTGGCAATCAAGCTTCATAAGGCTTTACTTATAGCTGAAAGCATGAATATAAATGCACAAGAAAACACTTAGCAACAGTTTGATTCACGTTTGTGATTTTGACATTCAGCAGTTCCTCCCGACAGGTAGAGGGAAGCTTCAAACTCCTTTGGCTCCTTCTCTTCCAGCAGAAAGGAAACAGCTTTCTGCTATTTCCAGATCAGACTTTCTAGATCAGGATGGGTAGCTCTCCTGCTGTGGCTGATCTTAATTTGCAACAGTCCGTCATCTAAGCTTCAGCAACATCCCTGCTGCTGGGTTGTTCCGCTGCTAGATGCTGTGTCTGTACTTGCTTGTGGTCATGTAAGTGGTGTACATCAGTAGACTCCACAATTCATGAGGTGAGAGTGTTCTGTGACAGGCTTTAACGCTCATGTAGGAGTTGGAGGAGCACATAGGTCTGTCTGTACGTGCGTATCAACGCCCCTTCCTCTCTTCTGCAGAAGGAAATGGTTTGATCCTTCCTCCTTCTCTACTCCATTGTGACCGGTTGCACCTCACCGTATTCCACCTTTGCTCCGGGAAGGAATTACGCTGACAGGCAGATAGGGAGAATCTTGATCCTCCTGAAAGATGTGGAAGGAGGGCTTCTGCTGTACCCTGGTTTGGAGCACCGGGAGGAATACCCATGTGCTCTGCAAAGTCTCCTCATTGCACTTCAGAGAGAAATTGATCCTTTCTCATATATCTTCCACGCCTTGCAAAATGCAAGATAGAAAACCACTCCTATTTACGACTAAGAAGCATTGAAAATATATATGTCCACAGAGTGTGAGAATTTCCTAACCTCAAGGTTCTTTTCTCTTTCCCCATATCATTTTTCTCATTTATTTTCTATCAAAAGTGAGCTTATAAGAGCCTTAAGCTGTTAGTGGGATAAGACCGATATTCACCAGACAGAAGGAGGAAAGGAAACAGATAGATGTGCGAGGAAGCTGGGACCACAGACTGAGTTACCCATCCTTTGCCGAGGTAAAAAATCACCTGCAATGACTTTAAAGTGAGGAGTTTGCTGTTTGTCTCTGTGGCTTCAGCCTCCTCAGCGCGGGCTGCTGCATCGCCAGGAATGTGGATGCTTTCTGCTGCCAGCCCGGGATCCTGTTTTGTTACTGCTTCCTCCTTTGGCCTCTTGCCAGAAAATCACCTTGGAAACCCAGGCACCCGTTTCCATGGTCACTTGGAGGAGCATACGTTTCCTTCCCTTGCATTGGGTATTCAGAGGAGGAAACCCACAACCTTTTTTTTTTTTTTCCAGAGTAAGTTTGGTGGGATTGGACTCAAAGAGCTGCATCCTGACCTTATTTCCTTCATCAAATCCCCAGCAAAACCACCGGAGCTGCAGAGTGCAAACAAGGGCAGAATGTGGCTTTACATGAATGTGCTCACACCGAGCTGTGAAATGACCTCTTACAAAAAACTTGTCTCTGACTTATTACCAGCCC
Organism: Dromas ardeola; assembly: GCA_013398915.1. Lineage (NCBI taxonomy): Eukaryota > Metazoa > Chordata > Aves > Charadriiformes > Dromadidae > Dromas > Dromas ardeola. The sequence continues at coordinate 247,100 of VYZM01018145.1, forward strand.
ATAGAAACTCAAGAGTGAGATAAACAGGAATAAAATGCAACCTCGTTCTCCCCCAAAGGCAAGTACATAGAATTCCACAAACAAGAAATAAAAGCCTTTGAAAGCACTCACCTGATGGCTGTGGTGAAAACAAGCAGTAGCTGGTCAAGCTAAAGGTATGACAGTGCCAGTATCCTCCACTCAGAAACGGCTTGGGGATGGTTGTGGAATGTAACAAATAGCACGAGAGTTTTACCTGACTCCCAGGATCATGAAATCAGCTAGTTGGGTTCAAGCACTGTAGGATCAAAGGCTAACCATCCAGATGAGGAACTTGTTGACTTCCTATAAGAAAAAGTAAGAATGGTCCTCAAGCTGGTGAGTGAAAACCTGAAGCTCCTCCCCGTTGTGACCACACAGGCTGCAGCAGAAACATCCTCACATCAGGTATTTTTTCAGATCAGAGGAAATACAGCAAATGCATCGTGCTCCTCTGTGGCCTCAACTTTTCTGGGCAAAGGTTGTCACTGCTCCCCTTCCAACTCAAAGCTAGTTTCCTTCTGTTGGGTGCTATATCCATCTAGTTCCTTACAGAAACAAGGTGAGTTTCTCTCTAACCAGAGAGTCTAGGATGCTGATGAACTGGTAGATCACAAAGTGATCAAGGCCACATTGTGATCCTGCAGAGTACCAGCAGATCTATTTAACACTTTGCAGCAGTTTTCCGGATCTGCAGTTTGAAGCCATTGCAATTGCTTGGTGAACAGTAATTCTGCTCGTCGCAATTGGAAAGGAATGCTTCAAAGCAAGAAATCCTCTCCATTTACAGGTGTGACCGTTCCCAAGGGTGGATCTGAGACATCAAATCGCTACAGCTCCTGCTTCTTCATTCTTATTTTTCCTTATTTTTGCCCTCTGTTTGGAAGAAAAATTATTAGGGAAACAGTGAACCCAAAGTTAAATACCACAAGAATATTTTCCGTTAAATTCGATGTTTCAGTGTGAGGATGTGAGTGGAGACACATCACTGCCAATGCACAGAAGGGTGTGAACAGATTTGAGCTCATTTTGCCCAAGCTCTGAGCTGACTCGATGCCAGCCAGCCAGTCCAGAAGCTACACAAACACGACAGCACGCCTGATGTGTTGCTATCTCTCTCTAAGCCAATATGCCCTTGCAACCCAAAATAGCCCTGCATATTATTTTCCACATTATACTGAAGTATGCAGAAACTAAGTTATATGATCTCTGCGGCCCTTTCAAAACTGGTTTAAAGAGAATCAGTTCAGCAAACTCCTGTTGTTTGGGGCACACTCCATCCACACTGGATAGCCCATTAAATCCCGCTAACTCTCACCACAACACATTCGCGGAAGCTACTTTTGAACGATCGGTCGGTTCCCCCGTTATGTGATATCCCCTCAGAACAGCCAGGATGCTTTTACTGCATTTGTATTGCTATCAGCAACTTTGATTCCCCTGAAAGCAGCTGATGGTTTTCAGTCACCACAGCTCAAGTGAAGAGTTCACCTCCGCATTGATCAGTTTTGCGCGTACCCTGCAGAGTTGTGGATAGAGTTACAGCCTTTTACTGCTAACAAGCGAGAAGAAAATCAACTCTGCTTGTATTAACTTGCACGCTCACTTCAGAAACACTATTTGCACCTTCTCTACCTACCTAGTTGCAGTTTCACCACCGCATTTTAGCACTGCGTCGACGTTCAGTTTCTAAACAGATATGGTAAATTCTGTAGAAGTAGGGCAGCACAGCCTTCATCTTGCCATGGGTAGGGTGCAATGAGAATTGGACCCTTCCCTGTGCCTCAAGACGCACTCCCAAGAGGTTGTGTTCACTTTTAGTGATTTTTTTTGTTGGCTGTATACTCCAATCGCCCTGTACACAAACTGCTCCAGCGAAGTCTAGTATTAGGCCTGGTAAGCTTTCTTTACTTCTTTCCTAGGAGATCACCTTCTTTCTCATTATCCATGCCTAAACTGCAAACATCAGTTTCTTTTAACCTCCCTCCCTTGACAGGACAAGACTAATATTAATTCTGTTAATTTCTGCGAAAATTGTTTTCAATAATCCATTATTTTCTGGTGCAGTTATTTAAGCAGGAGCAACTTGGCTTGTCTGTAGGCAAGTGGCGTGTCACACTACTCTATTTGTCACTCTTTCTAAAATGACATTAAAAATAATAAAACATGAAATGGCTGCATGTAGGAAATGCCAAAATGCTGGCTGTCTGCACATCCTTAGTGGGTTTACCCAGTGTGCTTTAGTTTTCACTCTGTAAAACAGCATCATGTTACTTTTTCCCCATAAGTCTTATGGGAAAAAATAATAACAACAACATCAACAACAGCAATAATAATAACAACATGATTGCACATAACTGTTAACATGCACAAAAGGTCCACATAATAACTAGTGCTCAGGAATGCTAGCTAAAATAAGGTAAACTTAGAGTCCTGCAATGGGGAATCCTTACGGATAAGTGTTTGTGCCAGAGTCACTTCGGAGAGGGAGCGTCAGGGCAGAGCCCATGGGAAATGTAGTTGAACACAGCCCTGCTCAGGGACCATGGTAGATGCAGGATAGCGTGGCTTAAGCAAAATGCCAAATAGCTTCTTCTTTGAGTGGGTCCTACTTTCTGTCTGATGGGTAACACAAGGGTTCTGTGGTGAAACTAGTGTTTTATAATCTAACCGCAATTAGTGTCAGAATGGAAGTTGCAAAAGCCTTTTCTAACTTGGACATCCCTGACCTTACAACTTCCAATTTTTTTTTTCAACAGCGGCCTTTGTGTCTGTGTGATACAAACCAGTTTATATTGCCCATACAGTATTTACATCATTTACAACAGAGAAGGAAACTTCTATAAGGTAACTTCCCCGATCGTGTCTGTGAGTGGTGGATCTCTGCCACTGAAACGACACAGAATATATTGCATCCAGCTGTATTCTCAGTCACTGAATATAAATGTCTTCCTCCACGTTGGACTAAGTTGCATCAGCACGGTGATTTTTCTGCTTCCAAATGTGACCGGCAGCTCTTGAGAAGTCTCATCGAACAAGGTACACATGCTGCAGCTACCTGCGGATGCAGCGCTATTATCTTCCCTCATGTTTGCCAATGCACGTTTACGTTTCGATGGTTGATAAGACCTTTTTTAACACAAGGTCAATCATTAGAGAAGAAGGACGTGGCATTTTATCCAGGCAGACGGACCAGCAGTGGGCTGCCTTGGCAGTGACCTACCCTTTGTGTTTGCAGCAAGAAGCTCCTGCTGAACCCACCCCCCACAGCCTCCAGTCCATCTCACCACAGGTAAAATGGGTTCTGATTCGGTTTGTTTGGGCTTGGTTTAAAACACAGAGGAGGTTGTACAAGCCAGAAGGAAAACATCCCATTGCTCTAGTCTCTCCAATATTTCAGGGAGGAGATGAGGATTTTAAACCTTCCCACCCCATTCCTGGGAAATGCGAGAATCCATCCACCTCTCTGTTGGGGTAGGGGTAGGGGAGAGAGGGCATGTCTCTACGCTGGCATGAGGAAAATCTGGTCCCTTTTCATCCCTTCCGTGTGTGCCTCTCTCCTTACGGCCCTGGAGATCCTTCACATGTTTGTGGTTCTTCTGCCTTTGGAGATACACCTCTCCTGGTCCAACAAAGGCACCTATACATGCTTTTCCGCACATGTTTCTGGGGATCATCCTCCTGGTGTGACCTTCCAGGGATAAGGAACAGCAATGCTCTGCGACATGCAAGAGACACCTGCATGTGCTGCCACACTAAGGGACATCAGACAGCACTGCTCTTTAAATTTACAGCCAGGCACACCTGGCTGGGAGCTGAGACTGATGCACTGGTGGATCGGCTGATGATGGAAGGGGCCCAATGTCGGAAAAGAGTCTCCTGCAGTCATGAGGGGAACAAACTGAGGTGCTGAGCTAATTCCAGCTATACAGCCAGAATTCCCAGACCAGCTGTAATGTCTGCCTTGCAGTAACACAACACAGTATTTTGGTTTGGTTTTATATTTCTTTTTGTTAAAGAAGAACATTTCTGACTCTATAGTCTGAACTTTCAACTTCTATATATCCAATTAGTGCAAGAAGTTTTCTCTAGGAACCTCAGACCTTTGTAAAGGTCAAATCTCAAAGTCAGAATTTCATTCTGAAAGATGGTTTCAGTGAGGGTTAGGGTGCATTAGGCTAGGGCTTGGACAAAATCTCCTTGTAGCAGTTGGTCCTAAAGCTGTTTTTCATTCAGAATAAAATGCAAGAAACAGTCAAGCTCCTTCATGGGATTAGATAGCTGAAACAAAAAGAGGTATTGCCAAGAACATAGCAATATACACCATTGTGAGGATCCCAGATAAAAGAGAAGGTTTTCTTTGGGTTGAATACAAATGCAGAGGTGTGGGCACGGTTTGATGGAGCTAGACGTGAAGAGAAGCAGCAAAACTAGCACAGGCTGACATAGAAACATCAGAAAAGCAAGGAGGTAACCAGAGCAAGCATCAGGCACATGGCCTCATAAAAATTCTATAGCCAGAGACGACTTTCTGTGAGAGCTCTGCTGAAAGAATTTTGAAATTGAGAAGAAAGTGCTTGCTCTTTTTTGATAACTTTGGTTTTAGTCTTTGTACGTAAAAAAGGACAAAAGTCAGAAACAGACCTGACTTCAACATCAATTTTTCTTCCTGAAAGAAACTTCCAGTAAGACTCCAAAGAGCGAATAGCAGTTTGTATCCAAAAAGGAAAACCATCTCTCCCCAGAATTGTGACAACATTCCAGCAGGCTCCGTGCGGGAGGTGGGGTCCTGCCAGGTAGAGGGGAATTCAAATTGTAACCATTTAAAAAACATGGTAACTGTTTTAAAGAAAAAAAAGTAAAAATTTTTTACAAAAAGGTCAAAAAATTAAATTGTAACTATTAAAAAAAATGTGAATCTCCTTCAATGTACCATGCCATGAATAGTTTATAGGACAGTAACAAGAGCAACAGATAAATATCACCATAGCCTGCCCGTGTTTTCTACCTCAACTAGAGTGACCCCACCTCTCCCCCCACTACTTTTACACCAAGCTAGGAGAGATCAAGAGGGTAGTGGTAGCACTTTTCCACAGAGACATGTTGTGCCCAGCCAGCGGGAGCAGGGTGTCTCACCCATGTGCTCGTACCTCGGTCAGCCTGGAGGAACCTCCTCTGCCCCTTACTGTCGTGCTGTTTCCAGACTAAATTGCTTCAAGTAGCATGTGGAGACTTGAGCACCACGAATCGAGTCCTTTTCTGGTCCCACAAGGAACTATAGTGGGTGATGGAAGCATCATGGAAGGCCAGCCACTAGGTTTAACTGAGTTTGAGCAATAGATTCTCCTTCTTTGGTGGGCTTCTTGCCTGTACAGTAGTTTGGGCTTCCTTGAAGAAAGCCTTTTCCTATATAGTCTGCAAAGCTTCCTCATAGCTTCCTCATATGAGAAAAATCTTCCTTTCCGGTGAGGTCAAAGGTCCAGCACCTGCGGAGCATCCTTTTGACTCAACCGGTCAAAGAGACTCCATACATCACGGATGTATAAAAAAGGAAAGGGTAGTTGTAGCAGAAGGCCTTCAGGCGGTTGTGCAGACAAAATGAGTCACCAAGGGACATTGTGTATTAAAGTAAAAGTAGGTAGGAAGCTCAAGCCTGGAAGCGCAGCTCCTGTGAAGTTTGTTTGTGCGTTCGTTAGCCTGAGCCTTGTGGGACTAGTTAGTTCTTTAGTGAATTTCCATTTCCTAGAGCTCTTTGAAACTTTCTGTAGTTGCACTCATCCCTGAAAATCCAGGCTAGGCTTAGTATTTAAAATGTGTTTACCATTTTTGAAGTGCAGAATATGGGAAGAGCGTGTTGACACCAACAGGGCACAGGCAGAAAACGACGCAAAATGATAATTTTCTAAACATATTCTTTCATTAAGAATGAATTACCAGATGGTTCTGTCAGCTTTAGTTCTGGACAGTGGCACAATGCACTCACAAATTCAAAGGAGAGCGCTATCTCTTGTGAATAGGAGAACAGCTTAGTGGAGGAAATATTCCCAGAATAAATACCACTAGCACAAAAGAGAAAAAGGCTGCCCATTAGCTCCTAATAAAATTAGAAAATAGGTCATTGTTTTAAAGAAAATAGAATAGCCCTTGAAATTTGTCTGTTCCTATTTACATGTTGAGATGGGTATGGCCATACAAATGTTACGGGCTTCTGAGTATCTGGACATTGAGAAGTTGCCTCTTCAGAAGTGCCCATCAAGTAAGTCAAACTGCTGGGACCTGTCTGGATTTTGGGAAGGGCACGGGAAGGCAGAGCGATGGCCACAGGCAAACCATGTCTTCTGGCTGCTTTCAGGATCTCGGTACCTTCAGCCGTGCATGTCAGCACGTAGGAGCATTATGCAGCTGTCCCCATTCCCTGCTGTCACATCGGCCACCTTCAGATGGTCTCGGAGTTCAGTGAATGAGCCAACTGTCTACCTGGTCTTGATCGATATTTGGGGGTTTTAAGGGGTCTAGATGAGTCATATTGCTAATCAGAACTATAGATGAGCCCTTTCCCTTGTCATACCTGGGATGGCTTCTCATGGAAACAGAGGTAATTTATTAACTAGTGTTCATTGGGATTCATAAAATGGTGTGTGTAACAATGGTATTGAGATGGGATGTCTGAAAATGGCATTTGTAAGCTGCTTCACCCCCATAATGTCACTCACCACTGTGGGAAGCAAGCTATTACTAGAAAGCCTCAGCAGATGTTATTGCACTCTCTGGGGGAAGGGATGCCATTAGGCATTTCGGCTGGAGGGAAAGGCCATTATGCTTCAGAACTCCTTTCCAGTCCCACAAAGGTTAATAATTCCTGATCATTATTTAGTTGATCTTGATCTAAGGTTTACAAGACACTGCTGGGCTAAGAAGCTCTCTCAAGATCACAGGACAAATCACGGATATACCAAGGAACGGCAATGGAAAGAATCCAGACTCACAGCTCAGTAAAGATGAGTATGTTTTATTTACAGAGTACTTACTCCTGTTCCATAAAAATGGATCTTTATGGAAAAAGTTAGCTGAATAGTCCAGGATCGGATAGTTAGCTTCTCTAGAAAAAAACCCACCAAACCAACTCCTCATTAGCTTTGGATAAAATATTTTTTTGATGTATAAATTTTTCCACAAATAACGTTAAATAAATTATGTGAGGGCAGCAGGTAGCTGTAGTACCAGCATTTTTCTACAGAGAAATTCATAGAATCATAGAATCATAGGGTTGGAAGGGACCTCTGGAGATCATCTAGTCCAACCCCCCTGCTAGAGCAGGGCCACCTAGAGCAGGTTACACAGGAACGCATCCAGGCGGGTTTTGAATGTCTCCAGAGATGGAGACTCCACCACCTCTCTGGGCAGCCTGTTCCAGTGCTCTGCCACCCTCAAAGTAAAGAAGTTCCTCCTCATGTTGAGATGGAACTTCCTACACTCAAGTTTGTGCCCATTACCTCTTGTCCTATTGCCGGGCACCATTGAAAAGAGCCTGGCCCCCTCCTCCTGACACCCACCCTTTAAGTATTTGTAAGCATTAATAAGGTCACCCCTCAGCCATCTCTTTTCCAGACTAAACAGGCCCAATTCCCTCAGCCTTTCCTCATAAGAGAGGTGTTCCAGTCCCCTAATCATCTTGGTAGCCCTATGCTGCACCCTCTCCAGCAGTTCCCTGTCCTTCTTGAGCTGGGGAGCCCAGAACTGGACACAGTACTCCAGGTGTGGCCTCACCAAGGCAGAGTAGAGGGGGAGGATGACCTCCCTCGACCTGCTGGCCACAGTCTTCTTGATGCACCCCAGGATGCCCTTGGCCTTCTTGGCCACAAGGGCACATTGCTGGCAAATTCCTAGGCAAAGCTCTTCCACTGACACATACTGAGGTAGTTCCAGTGACTCCAACTGTGTTAAGAGACTTACTCCTGCCCAGTATGTCTGTATACGTCTGTAATCTAGAGATGCACTTAAACTGCTACTGAAAGTAACTGAAAAAAAAATAAAAATAAATCCTAATACAAATACAATGTTTTACTAATAAGATAAATGATATCAATTTATCGTGATCTGGTAAGAAAGAGTACATAGTTATTACACTTGGGCACTTCTTTTAGTTTCCTGATCCTGGTTTGAAAAAGTCACTGCTGGCGCGGAGGGATTTCCACTGCTGTGTTCAGCACTATGTGGCAGCCATGTTAGTGCAATTAAACGCACTTTCACTCACGCGTGCCCCGTGTAGGCACTACCAGCCACTTAACGAAAGTCACTTTTAGCCATAATTTATATGCAGCCCTGGGGTAGCTCATTAGTTCTCTCTCATTGCTATTTATATACCCACGAGCTCTGTGGAGGAGGTGGGGATTGTGTACAAGCTACCTGCGAGGCAGACGGCAGGGCGCTGGAGCGGAACCCGGAGCCGCCGGTCCGCCTGCTGGTGGCAGCACGCTCTCATCTACCGCCCGGGTACCGAGCTGCCCACTGCAGCTGGAAGTGGAAGCCGTTGTCGAGGGGAAAAAAAACAGGGAGGAAGGCAGGAAGAAAGAGAGAAGGACAGAAAGAGAGAAAGAAAGCGAGAAAGCGAGAAAGAAAGCGAGAAAGCGAGAAAGCAAGAAAGCAAGAAAGAAAGAAAGAAAGAAAGAAAGAAAGAAAAGAAAGAAAGCGAGAAAGAAAGCGAGAAAGAGAGAAAGAAAGTGAGACAGTGAGAAAGAAAGAAAGAGAGAAAGAAAGAGAGAAAGAGAGAAAGAAAGAAAGAAAGAAAGAAAGAAAGAAAGAAAGAAAGGGGGAAGACAGGAAGAAAGGGAAAGGAAGAAAAGGAAGGAAGGAAGGCAGAGAGAGAGAGAAGGAAGGAAGGAAGGAAGGAAGGAAGGAAGGAGGAAAGAAAGAATGAAAGAAAGAAAGGGAAAGGAAGAAAAGGAAGGAAGGAAGAGAGAAGGGAGGGAGGGAGGAAGGAAGGAAGGAAGGAAGGAAAAGGGAAAGAAAGGGAAGTACTACACTTAAGTCGAAGCAGTTGCCAGAAGAAATGGGGTCCCTACAGGACCCTATGGGGTCCACTCTGGGACCACATTTCACCATGAAAGTAATCTCCCCAAGTTCTGTGTGCTGAAGAAAAGTAACTGGATTCAAAGTGTTTGCCTTTGTATTTTACAGTGTTCTTCCGGTACTCTCAGCCACGCAAAGAAGTGTGTTATCTCCATTTTTGCTGCGACAGACTGGTACTTAATGTCACTAGACTGCAAAGCCATATGTAAATAAAAGGAATTCAGACAGGATGCAAGCATTATACAGGAGTGATTCAGATGTTTGATTTTGCCTACGAGAGAAATGATGTCTCGTGGGCTGTACAAATAGAGGACAGTTAGTGGTGCTCACACACAATCATAGAATAGTTTGGCATGGAAGGGATGTTTAAAGGTCATCTAGTCCAACCCACCTGCAATGAGCAGGGACATCTTCAACTAGATCAGGTTGCTCAGAGACCCATCCAACCTGACCTTGAATGTTTCCAGGGATGGGGCATCTACCACCTCTCTGGGCAACCTGTTCCAGAGTTTCACCACCTTTGTGCCCTATGGTGTGTCGCAGAATCCCCGCAAGGCTTCCCTCTAGCACAATACAAAACAGAGATGATATATTGATGTGATGATCCTTCAAGGGTAGAAGTAAGAGACGCTTCTGTACTGGGAAAATATTTGTTGTTACACATTTTGTACCTTCACAGTAGGAAGAGCAGATCCATTATTCCGATCGTTCAAGTGTAAAGTTTTGAGGACTTGCCTAGGTTTGAGACTGGAGTATTTATTCTTTGCTTTGTCAGCCTACGAGTTTTAATTCTGTCTAAGCAAATAACCGTTATTTTACAATCAGTGCAGAGACAATCTAAGCCCAGGACAGTGACTGGTAACAGGCAGGCTTTTCCTCCAGGTTACCTGTGCTTTTGGAAACATTTGTGGGCAGAGCTCTTGCTACCATTGCTATACTGAAAAACAGTGTTTTTTCCCAATGAAAAACTGGATTCCAGTATACCATTTTGGAGATATCGCCCTCTTCCTGTAACAAAGCAAGCTATTACAGGAAAGGATATTGCTAATTTAATTGTTTACACTGTAACTTTCAGCAGATGCAAGCCTTTCAGTTTGAGCTCACATCTACTTGTACTCTTGACTGTTATGAGTTGAGTTTGAAGTAAGCTGAGTTAGCCTTACCCTACACATTCTTCTCCACCTGGCAGACGCGGTGACAAACCTGGCCGCAGCCCTGCATGGTTGGTTGCCAGATGATTTGTCTGTTGGCGTTAGTGCACAGCCTTGTGCGAAGGCTGTTACTGGAAATGCATTTACCGAGCTCTGTCGTTGCAAAGGAATGTAACAGGATAACAGGTTATCGCTGTATTTTTCTTCTGCCATCTTTGTCAGGTAGAAGATTGTACTATGTTTGCTGTCAGATTATTGCAAAATGGCATATGTTCTTAATTTAAGTCTATTAATATGAGAATATACATTAGACACTACATCATTCCTGAGGAAGGTCTCCTACAAAGCTAGAATTTTGTGTGCTTCTGGCTTTTGCATCCTGTTTCTGTTCTCTCCATCACCAGAAGTGAGATATACCACCTCTGATAAGATCGGTCCTGGACTCTGTGAGCTGTTACAGTGCTTCTTTGACTCCTGAGAATAAGAAAAAATTCAGCTAAAAGCTGAGTGATACGTTGTTGGAATGAATACTTACAATCTAAATACAAGAGATTTCAACATCCAAGATATACAGAAATGCATGTTGTGGAGAGTTTGCTCAAGTTGCAGAGTTTGTCTGATCTCTCTTATTTATTTGTAACAGTATAAACCCAGGTAAACAATGTTTTTTTTGGATTCACAGTAAAGCAAGATAGAGCGGCATCTGGCTAAGTGACTTTTATGATTATTATTATTAGTAGTAGTAGCATAAATGTTAAAATATAATTCAGAAGTTATACAGCTCCTGAGAGAGAACAAACATTATAAAAGCATATTCCTTGCCTACGAGTGGGACGTTCTGCTTCTGTTCCATAAGAGACTATGAGTGTGTTTATACTCCTGCTCTTCAGAGCCCTGCATAATATAATTGATTTTCAAAATAACAAGTTCCTTTTCATAACTTGCATAGACACATAGGTCAAGCCCTCATATCTAGGCAATGAGATATAGACTGGAATAAAACTTACCATATATAAACTTCAGATTCCTGTATTTTGCAAGCTTTAGTATTTTTTCTAAGTATGTTGTACATTTTTAATATATAAGTTTATATATATGCACACATTGTTCTTATTCCTTAGGAGGGATTTTTCTTCCTCATATTGAAGCTGGGAGACAGACAAAACAATTTCTGGAGTCACCTCTTTTGGAGCTCATGATTTTTATATTTTGAGTGCAAGTCTGCTGCGTACTAGACTGATGTCCAGTTGAGTATATGCCGCTGAGTATGGATTGTACATTCTTATTGAGTTAGAAAACCTGGCACACATGGTTTTCTCTGGAAAACACCAATGTCTTCAGACCAAAAGAGAACAGCAAGAAGCCACATACCATGCTAGCCTGAGGAGCCTCATGATTAAAGTAAACCGCATGGTATGAAATATCAAATAGAAATGAAATTGGCTGACCACAGCTCTAACCCTCATGCTCCAAAGAGTGTACAGTCTGAAGATGTTATCTTTTTCCTTAACTGCTGCACCATCTACGCCAGACTTCACAAGACATGCGGTCTGAACCAGACTGTGAAAAATAAGAGCATAGGTCCCCATTCAATCAGTGCATCGCAAACCTGAAATCACACCTGAAAAGTGATCTAGAAGACCTAAATGATAAGCAGGAAGCTGTCTACGCTTAACCAGTGAAAAATACATAATAGAAAAGCCTAACCCCCTCCTTGCCTCTTCAGCTAAGGCATATTTCATACTCTCGTATATACTCATATTTCATATACTTCCCATACCGCTTGTCCAAGAACTGAGAGAGCAGGCTTCAAGTCTTCCTCCGAGTTTGTGTTACATAAATTGATGATTTAATACACAGAGTGGTCCCTTGATGATTTCACCCACTGCTCAAAATATTTTGTGACTTCATAACATTTTATTTGTACAATAATTACTTTGATTCTGATTAAGCTTGATTCATAACTGGATTGTTTCATTGCAGTTAGTTTTCCTAAAGTTAGCATAGTTTGGCTCAGATTTTAATTAAGTTTGAATTGCTGAGTTCATAATTTTTCAATAAAAAGCTTAAAATCCTGCAGAGTTGTTTTTTTCTATCAAGGCTGCAACATATGTTCACCAACCATGGATGGTATGAAGTAACCTCAGACGATAAACTTGAAAGTCACTTTGTTCTCCTTCTGATCTGATAGTCTCTGGTCACTTGCTCACATTGCAGTGTGGAAAAAGGCACCTACTGTCCTGGATCTCTGAATATGTCCTCAATGACAGATGGAGCAAGTTGTTTTTTTAAGTGCCCGAGTCAAATTCAAAATGGAACAGAGTCCTAAGTCAGGGAAGATGTTTTGGAGATGTTACTTTAATTTCATTCAGTATTGATAAAATTTAGGTTCATAATTCATGCAGACATGCATATTCCTGCACTAGAGCTGCATGTCCATCCAGCATGGTGGTCTAGCAGCGCCTCATCTTCTTGACTCCAATTTTAGGGGCCTTGTTCTTGAGGTAACTTGCCAGCAGTGCTGCTACTGGCAAGTGCCAGGCTTCTCCATGCAAAGCTTTGAGGTGTACCAAAGCCTAGGAAATTATATTAGAATATGTGAGTTCAATGAGCTTTCCTTCCCTACTCATGAACACCGAGTTCAAAGTTTTAAAACACAGACAACCTTTTTTTTTTTCAAAATAATGCAAGAATAATGGTTATTATTTCAAGGATCATTATGTTTTACGATGTTTTAATGATTAAATGAAATGCTGAACTACTAACTTTCAAAAACAGAGGATGAGCATCGAATACTTCTGTGAGAGGCAGCAAATAGTAAAGTAAGTAATATTAACCCTCTTTGGGTGCCTTGGCAGCCAAGATTGGTTCTAGATCGTTTTGGAACCCAAAGATTGGTTCCCCATCTTGCTCTAGCAGTCACGAGAGAGAGGTCAGCGAAGCAATTTGCCTCTTTGCTTTTCATGGCTTCCTTCTCCATTGTACAGACTGGCTTGCTGTCCAGGCCTGAGAGGTCGGGAAACGCAGACAGGCTCGTCAGTTGGCTTTTGAAACACAACTGTTGTGGGCTCAGTTTTTTTGTGCAGTTTCTGCTGCCACCTCTGGATGTTGAGCCAGCCCAGCTCAGCATCTCCGGCCATCTCCCTGGCCAACTCAGGGAACGCTCAGCAGCGTGCGAGCCCCTGTGGGAATAAAGGCACCCTTGGAAGAGGACCTGTTCTCCATCAACCTATCAACCTTTAATTAACCCCAGAAGGAAGAAAAAAAAAAATCTGTATTTTAGCAACCTGTTTGCAACTGTCCTATGGCAGAAAAGCAGGCAATGCTGCTCCATTATCTTCATTTGCTCACCAAGGGAAGAGAGCTGGAGCCCCCAGCAGGTCGGGGCCATTCTTCATTCCCATCACCTGCAAGCATATATTGGTAATGTCAGGCATCTACACACTGGAAATTTTCTTTTTTTCCAAAGTAGAAATAATTTTTTATTTTTGTCAAATTAAATATAATTACTAACTTTATCAGTATTTCTTTTGCTTAATTTTTCTGTTTCCCATTTCAAGCACCATATATCTGTGTGGGGCCTTATTTCAAAGGGACAGTACACACTCCTCATAGAGTAGCTGCTCCTTGGAGTCTGTTATTGGAAAGTATTTTGCTCTCAGTTAGTCATTAAAGGAGAAAGTAAACTCTGCCCAATGAAAAATGTTTTTTTTTTTAGAAATGCCTTTTTGTCACTTTCAGAAAGCTCAACGAATCACTATTTATATATACATTTTAATTCTTCTAACAATACAAGGTGGAGACAACAATAAAAGCTCCTTATCCACAAATAAAGTTTAATATAGGGCTATTTCAAATATAGTGTTAAGCAGTTCTGGACTTACATACATATGCCTATGAAAAGAAGTTAAATAATTATTAAATAAGCGGTTGAATTGCTGATCCCTGGTGTTCCTAAATAACTGTACTTATTCCTTTGCTTTAACTGGGGCTTTCGTTAGCACATGCTACTTTACTGTTTCATATAAAAACGAATGTTAGAGACAAGAAGGCTCAGGCCCCACATTGGTTCATAATTTAGCATGAATTATCAATTAATTTCGACAGTCAGATGAAACATTGTTTGCACAAATAAGCATTTCAGGGATAAACTGAAAGTGAGAAATCTCATTCACTTTCCAATAAACTCATTGATTTGCCAACACTGGAATCTCGGCCACTGAATGAGTAAACTCTTTGCTTCTCATATGCAAATATTCTCTTTCTGCAATCTGACAGATTAGAGAGGTTTTCTTAAATGTATGTTTTTCAAGGTCTGAGATTAATGAGAAGTTCGTATGAATATTATTGGCTAGATATGACATTTAACACACATTAATGTAATTAATCATTTAGGGTATGTAGGTAAATTCTGGTGTTTATAATACAAGGGTGCATTGCGAAGTTATTTCATACATGGGGGATTTTCAAAGTCCCACACGATGACATTGATATAGTGCTACTACTCTGTTATAATCTTTGTATATTATTTAAGTGTAACAAATACTTCATTCATTGCCTGCCCTAAACTTTGCATTTGGTGACATTCTTGCTGCTGTGTTAATATCAGGTCTATTAAGCTGGACCTCATGGTCCATTACCCTTTCTTTAGGCCTGACCCCATGAAGTTTAAGGGTCTTGAGCACAGTGTGAAAAAGCAAAGGGTTTCACTCTCACCCAAGGAGCTCATTAGGACTTTATAGAAACACAAAAAATACTCACACAGTACCAACATTTGCACTGAGGGATACTCACCAGACAAACAGCCTGGTGTCAGGAGGTGTTCATTGTTCTCTTTTTCCAGGCCTGCACACCAATTTAGCAGGCTAACTAAAGGGATCGCTCATTTGTAATCCCCCATTTCAGCCTTTGTAGCAAAGATTCATTTGCCAGCATCTTTTAACTTTGCTTCCTTGAAATTCCCGTTTCACTTAGGCCAGTGTATTTGAAATGAACTGAAATAGCTGGCTAGGATTACACTTGCCAATTGCTATAGTGGGATTTGGAGGTTGTCTTTGTTTGCTGCCTCAAGGCAAGTAAACAGTCATTCACAGTACGTTTTTAAAAGACCTTTCTGCAAATCACTTATTGACTGAGGGCCAGGTTCTGCTCTGTTTACCTGCCTTGAATAATGCTCCTTTTCTCCTGGATTGCAGTTCAGTTGCTGAAGGAGTAAGGCACTAAAAACGCAGCAGAAGGCTGTCAGAGTCTGACCCTAACCAAGATAAGAACAAAGAACTGCTTTTCTGCCATTAACAAAACAAGTTCGCACTTCTTGGGCTGTAGTCCATCTGTCTACCTGTCTCTATAAAGTGACAGCATCTTTAGCAAATATCCTGTGTGCCATTAGTGGACGATAACACAGTTCACTGTGGCTTTGGGTTCAGTATAAAACATCTCCCTGTATAAGACAGTGGGTTGTTAAGGCTTTTGCAGCATTCAGCCTCTGAGTGGAAAGATGTAGGTAGTGTCTCGACCGCATTTTAAACTGTTTTGGTTTTTTTTTTTGTATTTAAGACTCTGACATGAAAACCCGAAGTACTGATTATTTAAATCATTTTGCTTTCTTTGAAAGCTGGTGCTCATTGCCTTCAGTAATGAGCCGGGACGCAGCCTTCAGTATAATTTGCAGAATTTCCACACTTTCTGTAGAGACAGTAACAACAGATTTGCAAACCAAAGGGATCCACTTTACATCAAACTCTAAGGGCTTTTTATTTTTTCAGGGAAACAGGAAAGTTGTGTAGATAATTTCGTCTGGCAAAGACTCCTTTTAGTATTTCGCAGTAAGGTATCTTTCCATTAGGAGAACCTATTTAGATTCCTGGCCATTTCCTGCATTCACTGTGTGAGGTGTCGCTCTGAGAAAGGGCAACTGACATTAAAACAACTACACCTTTGGGTTTGGCCAGCTGTGGGAAGCTGAAGTAAGAAAATGGTTGTTTGCACATAAATGGCATCTAGGTGGGGTAATCCTCTTATTCCCTTATGTTGATATACATCATGCTATGAAATCAGTGCAGAAACATATGGCAGGTATTTGTTATTCTGTTTTAATATAACAGCAAAACAAAATATAACATATATATTATTATATAAAATATATAATAAAGTACATTTTTACTATAACAGCAACACTGCATGACACCTGTGTATCTTCACTGGGAGCAAACCTAGTTTTGTTAGTCACTGTGGAATTTTTCTACTTTAAAAAGAGCTACCATGTAAGTCAATTTGGCACCATCAGTGGATACAATGTAAAATAAATACAAACAAAATAGTCTGCTAAGGAAACCAGAATGGATTTGGGTCACTGGCACAGCACAGGAATGCTGTACATTAGCTGGCAAATAAGTTCGTAGTCAATTCTTGGTCAATGAACCCTGCCTGGCAAATCAGGTGTGATTTATTCACGATCACTGCCTGTGCCCTGTTTGTTTGAGAGCCATTACAAAGCAAAATCCTGGGATTTCCACAGAGAGCTTGGTTATTTTTTAGTTACTATGCCATCTCCGTGTAATTGCCCCAACTCATAATATTACAACTCTTCGAGTTCCTCAGCTCCAGCCCCAACTGTTTCATCTATGAAGGTGTGACTGGATGGATAGATGAGGGGAGAGCGGTAGATGTGGTCTACCTTGACTTCAGCAAGGCATTCGACACGGTCTCCCACAGCATCCTCATAGGGAAGGTTAGGAAGAGTGGGTTAGACGAATGGACAGTAAGGTGGATAGAAAACTGGTTGAAAGACAGAGCTCAGAGGGTCGTGGTTAGGGGCACAGAGTCCAGTTGGAGATCAGTGACGAGTGGTGTTCCCCAGGGGTCAGTACT